>KV426048.1:45907-114667 GCA_001632375.1 Exidia glandulosa HHB12029 | reverse complement strand
TGCTCGCATTTGTCACCGCGCACTACCACGTACGCGCTTCAAGTCGTTCTTGTATCTTTGTCGCTGTCGCTTACTGGTTCTCTAGCTCATCCTGAACAAGGTCCAGGCCCGCTTCATTGCAGTCGGCGTCAACTACACGGTGCGTAACGTATACTCCACTCGCGTTCTCCAGACTAAGTGCGTCGTATAGTTCGTCTTGGGAACCTTCGCCGTCATCGTCATCGCCGTCTCCAAGAACGACCTCAAGTACGCCGGTACCGTGGCGTATTTAGCCCTCGCCTTGCTCGCCACCGTCTTTGTCGTCGGCGTCCTCGACGCGTACGGTCATGCGCCGGAGCAGGCGAACGACTTTCTCGCCTTCTTCGCAGACATTGTCGGCGCTGTTGCGGAGGTACAGCGCGCGGGGGCTGCGCCGGCTCAGTAAGCCCGGTCCCACTTTCGCCTTTGCAGCTCCCTCGCGGTGGTTTGTTCGTCGTTCCTCTGTTAGTGCTCACTGTACACTAGTTTAGTTTCCGTTGCATTGTCTCTCGCCTTTCCCCGTGTCTCCGTTGTTTCAGTGTTGCTAGATGTATATTAGAGTGCTTTCTTGCCGCTCCCGTCGTCGTGCTTGCTATGTCCGCTGTTGCTCGTGTATACTACAATGTCCTTCCTTGCTACCTGGTGCTATCGAATGCTGCAACTGCTATTAGAGCTTCGAGCACACTCATGTGAGGGTACATTTCCGTAAAGGTGATTGTTCATGAGTGTCTCGTGTAGGAGTTGCACCCCCGCCGGTATTTTCCGGGGTGCATGGGAAGGGAGGAGAGGCATGGCGAGGTCTTGCTGCTGTTGGTGTTCACATAGCACTCTGAACTCAATTTCTCACAGAGACAGTCCTGACTATGTTCGAGGTAGTGACTGACCGAGTTCTCGGCGAGGTCAAATCATATGCATGCATCAGAACTCTTCTCATGTCCAGACTATCCCGTTCAGGCTGCTCCTTCCAGTACAGGCTAGGGCCGCCGCTTGACAACTTCATCGCGTAGGCGCTGCATCAACCCATACTGCACCCTTGTGTCACCTTCATCGCTCTCTTTAGTCTTCAACGTCTACGCTCCCCAGCGCGATTACCCCGCTCTCCGTCAACACATTGAGGAGCCACGCACCGCCTAATGTCGGCCGTCGACCTCCGAAACCCGAACAAGAGCGCCGTTTGCCATGACAGGCAACGCGCGCAACAACAATTTCATCCGCCTTCGTCGTTACACAGCAAGCGCTCCCTCAGCGCGATTACCCGCTCTCCGTCAACATTGAGGAGCCACCCACCGCCCAATGTCGACCCTGACATGGGATACGGTCAGGATCCCACAGGCAGCTCCGTCGACGGCAGCGGGGGCAGCAGCGGGGAGCATATGGACGACGCAAAGCCCATGGACGGCGTTGTGCAAAACGGGATGTACGGCTACAACGTTCTCGGCGGCGGCGGCAAGGCACCGACCTCAAACAATTTCGTTACAAAACTCTACCAGTACGTCCACTATACACTCGCTGAAAGCCTACTCACCCGCCTCTGCGCAGGATGATAAACGACCCCAAGTCGGCGCACTTTATCTCGTAGACGGAGCCTCCACACGCTTGCACTAGTACTCATTCCGGCGCAGAGGGTGCGGAGCGGGCATGGGATGAGGATCTACGGCTGTCATTGACTTCACGCGCGGAAAGTTTGTGTATGCCATGCAGTTGGATTGACAGTTCAGGGCACGATGGGGGCCAGCGAACGTGTGGGGCAAGCCCCTGTCTTTAGACCATGAGATTGCGATCAAACGAGTGCTGCTCTGCCCTTTATAAGACCCTGCTCAGCGCACATTCTGTCCCAGAAATGGCTCTTGACTCCGACCACCATGACGCGCGTCCGGGCTCGACAACCCGCCACACCAGCGTCTCAACAGCTCGCGAGGGGTCAGACTACTGGCCTCGACACAGACTGGTCCCGCCCACCGCGCCGCGCTTGCCGCCACTTCGTTCTTGACGAGCCCATGCTCAAATCGCTCACGGACTGTTGCCTCGCGGTCCACGACATTGTGCACTTATGGCGCCGTCACGCACCAGAATCACGAAGAATTCCTCTGGCAACTCGCTATCGATGCCCATGCACTTACGCACACCGCGCTCTCCTCCTTCCGCGACGTGCGTCGCGCTACGTCAGCCGGCGCTTCTGCACCGCCACCGCCCGCCGCCCGAACAACTCGACTGCCGTCACAACCCGCCACCGTTATAGTCATCATACAGTCACTGCAGTGAACCCAACACCAGTGAAACACCAGTGACACAACATGAGAGGCAGCGAGAGGCGGGACCGGGGGAAAGGACGCGCAAATGGGAAGCCGCTTGCCGAACGAGGTCCGGCCGAGGACCAACCTCCAGCGCCGTTAGCGGAGATAATACGCCTTATATCGTGTATTATGGGTGCTTCATTACATGCTCGAGAATGTATTTGCGCTGTGTTGTGCCACTGTGAACCAACTATCAAATTTATTTTGAATTTACGAGAATTACCGTCACCGGTTCAGCTGTGCGGCAGACGCCGCGTCCTTGCCGTCACCGCATCCCGCTTGAATGCAGACACGACGCACGCCGCCACAGGACATCTCGCTCTCTGTGACATTGGCGGCCTATTATCCTGGATGTGCCGTTCCATGATCTCATCGTGCTTGACATCATTCTCGCCAACCGGTCGCTCACAACATCGATGCGACGCACTCGCTGCTCACCGACATCCGCTCGATCAACACGGACTCGTGGGTCGTGCGCTATCCCAAGCTCGCACAGAAGCCCTCGTCGCTCGTCCGGAGCATGTCCTTCGTCGAGGAGCCCGCCGCCGCCACGCGCTAGGTCGTCCTCACCGCACCTAGGTACCCGCTCCAGCGCTCCGTCACCCTCGCCAACCTCGCCGATTACAAGGACCTCGTCGAGGACGCAGAGGCGACAGCCGCGCTCGTCAAGGCGTCCATCGCCAACCTCGTCGAAGAGCGCGTACAGACCAGCAGCCCTGCAATTCGCTGTTCTGCGAGGTGCACGATGCGGCCGAGAACGACGGTGTCGAGGAGGTGCACGTGGTTACCTCCTCATCTGGTCGATTGGCAGGCCCAGCAGGCACAACTGGATTACACCAAGGTGCACAAAGTGCGTCTTCGTCCTTTACGACTGCTCGTTTCGCTGCTTACTGGATCTGGATACGTCTAGGGCAGAGTCGTCTTCGATCGACTCGATCTTGCACACCGTTCTCGCCCCACAGCGCTGCACGCGACTTCTGCCTCAAGATTCGCCACGCCACGTGTGTGAGCCCAGTTTCGTATGCGCGGCAACTCTCGCTGGCGACACGGTCTTCGTACACCCTATCACTATCATCGACATCCACGTCCGTAGACGGCAAGGTCACCCAGTGGACTCTGTCCAAGGGCGAAACGCTGACAAGACGCGGGCAACAGCGCGACCGGCCGCCGTCCGGCCGCCGTCATGCTCGAAGAGCCAGGCCCCAGATGGGCGGTCTTTGCGCAACTTGCGGCAAAGACGTGACGGCGTACGCTCAGGGCCCTCCGCCGGGCTATGTACTCACGCTCACTCGTGTTCGGGCTCCAGATGACCCACCTGGTCGGCGGACCCACTATCTCGCTGGAAGAGGCCCGCAGAATCGAGACGGTCTCGCTCATTGTCGATCTCGACCAAACCACCATCGTGCACGCAACCGTCGACCCCACCGTCGGCGAGTGGATATATCAAGGCTCAGCTTGGGAGTTCTACAAGAACGAGCCGCCTGATAAGACGGGCACTCACCCGAGCCGAAGAACGCGAACTGGGATGCCCTGAGGGACGTTGCCAACTTCACGCGCTCTCCCGCACGAAGGTCCAGGTCCAGGACAGCACCACCATCATCGAGACCTTCCTCAGGCCATGTGCTACATCAAGCCCAGGTGCGTGCACGCGCTCAAGCTCACCTGAACTTTTACTTATATGATTCGCTACCAGACCTGGTCTTCTGCCGTTTCTCGGGAAACGAGAAAATCAGCGAGAAGTACGAGATACATGTCTCTACGATCGGCACGCGCATACGCTGAAGCTGAAAAGGTGTCCGCCGCCATCGACCCCGAGGACAAACATTCGAACGGGAACGGCACCCTCCTACTCGAGCGTCCGAAGGAAGAGGAGAAGAAGATGGCATTGTTGCGCAACGACGACACGGAGCTCGCGCGCCTGCAACATGTGTGCGTGGCGCTTGATTCTCACAAGCCAGATCCTGACTCGCGGTAGATTTTGAGCAAGGTGCAGGAAAGGTACTTCAAACTGTACGACGCGCAAACTGTACGACGCGCGACGGCCAAACGACGATGCACGCAGTGTGTGTGTGACGTTTGGGTATGGAGTGGACAGATGCGTCTCGATCCGTTGTTGACACGTACGTAGGAGCGCGATGTGGCGACAAGCGCAAGAGATTGGCGCCACAGTGGTTCATCGACTCGACGAGCGTGTGGCGCGCAGGAGGCTAGACCGTACCTCGTCGACGTGGACTCGTGAGTCTTTGCAAAACAGTATGTTTCAATGGGCTTCTTACCGTGCCGACCGCCGTAGACGCAGTTAACGTCGTCAGAAGACCTCCAAGACGACGACTATGTACAACAAACCGAGATCCGTCGCTTCTTGCGATATCGGCCATGTCGCCCGCTTTACTACTGCGCGTCGACGCCGTCGTTCCACAGCGCATGTGACGCATGCAGTACGTTCCGTCTTGCAGGCATGGGACAGATCGCTCACGACCTGCTCGCAGGCTTCCGACCTTCGCCATTCGCAAGAAATACTAATTCGCAAGCGTCCCAAGCCGACCAGATCCTATGTCACGGTCAGTGGTGTTCCGTCGCGTACGTCTCTACGCGCATGCCCTCTGGCTACTACTCTATGTAGATGTCTCGGTGCGTCGCAGGCAGACGGTATCATCAAGCCCGAGCTGTCACCAACGTCGCCGTCAGACCTTGGTCCTCGACCCTCGACGGGTGTCGATTGCGTCAATGGCTGCGTTCTGCGGCGCGTGCGGGCAGGTGAGCGTCTCGCCGTACGACGTTGAACGAGTACTCACGCGTCGTCGGAGTGCCTTGATTCATTCTACAAGGACCGGGTCGTGCGATGAGCACGAGCATCGAACAACGCGGGAAAGGACGGGACAGGATGGGACATGTACCGTGCTTCTCATACCAAATATATGTCCGTGTGTACGAGCTCCAATTGGGGATCAAGTTGACCCATCAAGGGTACGCGTACTCCGCTGTGTTGACCATCAACGCCGCGACACGTACGCGTACTCCGACACTTGTCTCCCGCCATCGCCCTCTCTCTTCCCAGGCTCTCTTCCCAGGCCCGTCGGCGTCGCGCAAGTTCCGCGCAAGTTCCGAGGCTGACTTTGCCCATCCCTCTCTGGCCCAGGAGCACGTGTGCACGCGTTGTCCGCTACCTCGCTCTCCATCCTCGACTTTCTCCTTCCCGGCTTCGAGGCTCGTCTTGTCGGTCGTCGGCGCGTCCTGCGAGTGCCGAGTTCGTCTACCTGCTGCCTGCTATAGTGTGTGTGTGTGCTTATTGTGCTTCGGCAGACATCATGTCCCCCGAAGGCGGCGAGGTTACCGCTTCGTACTTCCACATCGCTACCATGTTCTGCTGGCTTGGCTTGTGGAAGCCGGAGGACGCCATCGACGGATACACATACCGCGACTCGTCGGACCCCTGGCCCGTCCTTGGCCTTTGGGCCGACCACACGAAGAGGGAGCGGCAAGAGCGTCTCGGACCACTGCCCGAACCACTGCCCGAACCAGGGGGCCGGCATCGCGGTGATTCCCAATATGGACACTCGAGTCGAGTCGTGGGAAAGTGATAACGATTAGATAACGTCCAACGCAAAACTCTCGATTACGCGTCATCCCGTAGTATACGCTGGGATGAAATTGCGCACAAAAGTTTAGAATACATATCTTTTTCCCGCCAGCGCTGCTTCAAGACGCCCGCCGCACCGATATGTGCCAGTCCCGCAAACCTAACTTGGACACAGTACACTCTTTACCGCATCTTATCCAGGAAAAAAGAGGAACCCGTTCCACACTATCTCGACTTCCGTCTCTCCTGCTACAGATGTCGGCAAGAAAGACCTACCTCCCAACATCTGCTCGCCATTCAAGGAAATCTTCGTCGCTCCACTCGATGCCGACGAAACCCTCCTCACCGCACCTTCGTCAAGGCTTTGGCGGCGACATATCGCCCGGATACAACTTACGAGATCAAACCGTCGATGATGGCTGCCTACGGTCCTCGCTTACGCGCTTGGTCTGAAAGCGTTGCGACAGTCATTACTGTACTACGGCGAAGTTGCCGGATCACACACCAGGCTCTCGAGTCCATCGGTATCGTCGTTATCAACAAGACCGTGTGAGGTCCCATTCCATCGCGTTCGCGCAAGAATCTGTCTATAGCGACGATGCGAGCACCAGGCTGTGAAGTTAGTTGTGAGATGTGTGGCGTAAAGGAGCCGAAGGCTTGAGCCGCGCACTGCACACTCCGGACTTAGACCAACCGTTAGTGGGCATGGCAGAGAAAATACGCATACTATCGTCTATGAGGAGCAGTTCATTGTGTGCGTAAAGAACCACCTGCATGGTGTTGGCCCAGTCCAAACCAAGTACTGAATTTATTTCGAATTTATACGAATTACGAGTCGGCGCGGGTGGGCAAAATCAGCCGCTTCGTCTCCTCTTTCTCTTTCATGCTCCGTTTACAACACGCTTGGCCCACCGCGCCCACGTCGCCGCGCGCATTGCCGCGGGTATCACAGGCCCTCCCGTTCACCGACTGCACAGGCGTTCGCTCTCTAAGTCTGGGACTCGGACTTGCTGGGCGGCGGACGAGACCTCTCTCGTCGCTACACACAATCGTCACCACGTTCGGGGCTCCCAGCACAGTCGATCACGCATCGTTGGCCGCAAGACCGTACGCAGATTATCAACCTGGTCAGCAGGCGCATCAGCCCTCGCGCGCTGTACGACGACCGGCCCACTCGACTCGTCGTTGCCCTGCGCGTCGCGCGCTTGATACCCTCGACCAATTTGGAGACGGGAAACCGTGCATGCGTAAGACGGCAGTTCGGCGGTGGGATGCACGCAGCGTGAGACCAAAGTACACAGCTCCTGCTAAAGGTCTATGAGACGATTAATAACGTTCCAACCATGATGTCGCACCCTATGCTACATCCCCCGCGTCTGGCTAGCACGTTCGCGGGGACACCGTCCGTCCCTGGGTCTCTGGTACACCTGTGCATTCCAACCAGACTATCAGGCGCAAGGCCGCAGGGCACGGCTCGCTCACCAAGATCCTCGTCACGAACCGCGGTGTGCATAGAACAATCTAGGAACCGCGCCATCGCATGCTCGCTCGCGATACACATCTTCGCTATATTCTCGTACAAGGACCATATGAGCCCGGCAGAAGGTGCGCTGCGTCATAGATAGATAACGGCGGGCGCGAATTTCCTGACCATCGCTCGCAGTCGGACGAGGCGTACCAGGTCTGCAAGGGCCTTACGCCCATCGGCGCGTACCTCACCATCGACGATATCACCCGCGTCGTGCTCGAGCATGGCGTCAACATGATTCATCCATGGTACGCCGCCCACCCTTGTGCCTCTTTCTTCACACAACCAAGAATAACGCGCGTTCTATTCGTTTGTGTCATAAGATACGGCTTCCTCAGTGAGAACGCAGAGTTCGCGAGCAAGGTCGAGCAGGCCGGACTCGCCTTCGTCGGGCCGTCGCCCGAGGTCATAGACTCCCTTGGCGACAAGACAAAGGCGCGCACGCTCGGTACCGCCTCTTTGACTTCGGGACCCTATGCGCGTGAACTGATGCCGCGTCCCGCGTGTAGTGATGAAGGTCGGTGTGCCCGTCGTGCTGTACAAGTCTGTACGAGTCGTCCACAGCGCGGCGCTGCCGCCTCCAGCAGATCAAGGACGAGCCCGCCGGACGCCAGCACACACCTCGACGACCTCGCCGACCTCGACAGCACGCTCGAATCCCTCATATCCTCGCTCAGCCGGCTCTCAACGGTACCCAGTTCCCAGTTCGCACGGTCCACGCAGCCTGTGCTTGCTCAGCGTCAAGCACCACGACAAACTCTGCTAGCGCCAGCTCGCGACGCGCTTCACGGACGTCGTGCAAGACGTCCGCGCCGAGGTCAAGCACGCTGCACACGTCATGGCGGCCGCTCAACTGCCCGGCTCAACTGCCCGGCATCCTGCGCGAGCCAGCCAAGCTCCCTGTACTCTTTCGCGCGGTCAACTTCCACCGCCGCATGGCAGAAGCCTCGCACTTGCGTTCTTGATACCTCGCGCTATTCGACCCGACCGTTGCCGCTCGACAAGTCTGGCGACGACGCGGGCTACGCAAATATGCAGACGCGTTTCGCGAGTGCGCGTACTACGACGTTGTCTCGCAGTATATCACCATCTTCCTCAAGCGCATGCAACCACACGTGCATGTCGAGCTGTCGTCCTCTGCGCATGTATAGCCTTGACGCTGCTGCAGCGCACGAATTCCTGCGCTCTTGCCAAATCGTCGCCAACGTCCCCGCGCCATCCAAGAACGACGATCGGCCACTGCACCTCACCGGCACGCTCACGCTCAACAAACAACCTGCGTCTCCTCGTGCTGCCCGCGCTCATCCTCTCTCTCTTGGCCTTGTTCTGCATGGTAGAGGGCATCATTCGAGTACGCGGCTTCCTTTCACCATACTCGCGGCTTCCTTTCACCATACTCGCTCTGCTCACACATTGCCAGGCCTGGTCGATCCTGCATGAAGAGCACCTCGCGGTCATCGAGACCATGATAACCTCCATTGCGACATTGTCCGACACCGCCGCGACGGAAAAGTATCTCGTACAGCCCATGATTGTACTGCACGTCCTGAATGCGGCGCCGGCTTCGTCGAACGAGGTCAGCCCCTTCCCGTCCCGACTTCCGTTTCCCTCTGACGCCTTCGCTGCGTAGGTGCTCGAGAGCCTTGTCAGCGCGCTCCGCGACCTGACCACGAATGGTGTTCCCGCGCACAACCCAATTCGCGAGCTGCTGGACAATAAGGTCGAGGATGTCCAGCCCTTCGAGTTGCCTTCGTTCCTCGTCCCGCCGGACGTGCTTGACATGGACTCGTTATCGGATGGTGTTGAAGCCGTCGTAGGCGACAAGAAGGACGACCTTCCTGCGTATCCCATACGTCTCTTCGACAACACCATGAGTACTCGCTCTTTGTGATGTACTACTATATAGTCGTTCTTTTGGTTCGCAGATGACGCCCGATTCTACAACCTCCACAGGCTACACGAACGCGTAACTGAGCAAACGGCCACCGCACTTGATTGACGTCGTCGCTGGGGCGGACGTGGATGTCGATGATAGTGATAGGGTGTACGCAGACCGTGTCGCCAGCGAGAGTTGCCGCGCATACGAAACTGGGCTCACACACGTGGCGTGGCGAATCTTGAGGCAGAAGTCGCGTGCAGCGCTGTGGGGCGAGAACGGTGTGCAAGATCGAGTCGATCGAAGACGACTCTGCCCTAGACGTATCCAGATCCAGTAAGCAGCGAAACGAGCAGTCGTAAAGGACGAAGACGCACTTTGTGCACCTTGGTGTAATCCAGTTGTGCCTGCTGGGCCTGCCAATCGACCAGATGAGGAGGTAACCACGTGCACCTCCTCGACACCGTCGTTCTCGGCCGCATCGTGCACCTCGCAGAACAGCGAATTGCAGGGCTGCTGGTCTGTACGCGCTCTTCGACGAGGTTGGCGATGGACGCCTTGACGAGCGCGGCTGTCGCCTCTGCGTCCTCGACGAGGTCCTTGTAATCGGCGAGGTTGGCGAGGGTGACGGAGCGCTGGAGCGGGTACCTAGGTGCGGTGAGGACGACCTAGCGCGTGGCGGCGGCGGGCTCCTCGACGAAGGACATGCTCCGGACGAGCGACGAGGGCTTCTGTGCGAGCTTGGGATAGCGCACGACCCACGAGTCCGTGTTGATCGAGCGGATGTCGGTGAGCAGCGAGTGCGTCGCATCGATGTTGTGAGCGACCGGTTGGCGAGAATGATGTCAAGCACGATGAGATCATGGAACGGCACATCCAGGATAATAGGCCGCCAATGTCACAGAGAGCGAGATGTCCTGTGGCGGCGTGCGTCGTGTCTGCATTCAAGCGGGATGCGGTGACGGCAAGGACGCGGCGTCTGCCGCACAGCTGAACCGGTGACGGTAATTCTCGTAAATTCAAAATAAATTTGATAGTTGGTTCACAGTGGCACAACACAGCGCAAATACATTCTCGAGCATGTAATGAAGCACCCATAATACACGATATAAGGCGTATTATCTCCGCTAACGGCGCTGGAGGTTGGTCCTCGGCCGGACCTCGTTCGGCAAGCGGCTTCCCATTTGCGCGTCCTTTCCCCCGGTCCCGCCTCTCGCTGCCTCTCATGTTGTGTCACTGGTGTTTCACTGGTGTTGGGTTCACTGCAGTGACTGTATGATGACTATAACGACTGGGCTGTATTATGACGAAACGGCAAGGCTTCAGGTCTCGGCGCGGGTGCGCCGCCGTGCATGTTGTTTCGGGCAGAACACTATTCACGATCATCACGGACACAACGCCGAGCCGCCGAGTCATACAAATACGCTCTATGAAGCCCGTATCGCGCCACCGACACCGGCCACTTTCAGACTCTACCTCTCGCGTGCCACTCTTTGTATGAGCTGAAGTTCAGTACGATGTCAGGCCACTTCTCTGCAAGATCTTTCACTATACTCAGATTCATGGTGTGTTGAGGATATGAGACGGCGCGCTGCGAGAGCATGCCTGGAATGTGTAAAACTGATGAATGGTTAGTTGACGATGCGTTTTCCTCCAATTCAAAACGCACTGTGCGGTGCGCTCTGCGAAGTATGTTCAGCTACCTCGGAACGTATGCATCACAGAATACGACGTACCACCAGATCGCCAGGCCCGCTGTCCAACACGAGTCCCAGCGCGTCGAATCGTGTACGGGCCGCAGGAAAGTCCTGCTGGGTATCGGTTTGATCGTACCAACGCAGAAAACGACGAAGTCGCAGGCTGGGCACATTCCCCTTCTCGAAATCATCCGCAATGAGAGACAACCATGGCCAGGTGTCGGATGCATATTCACCGCAAAATTCTACTTCAGGCAGCAACGTATGCTGGAACGGCGGGTCGATGCCTTCGCCGGCGTCGAGGTCATATGGCTTGAAGACGAAGTACAGTACTCCGCCTCCGACAATAACTTCAGCATGCCGGTCGGGGAGTATACGGAGCTCGTTCCACTATAGCTCACTGCGTGCAGATGCTGTCCTCGCAGAATTAGAACCGCTAACTGATCATCGCCTTCCTCGAACATGTCGGGATTCAGAAAACGGAATGAAACATGCAGCACAGCTAAGCCTAAGCGCGTGGAAGGTTCCAGTCTTTGATGGCATTAACGTAGTCGCCAATGTCCAGCATATGCAGGTTCCTTAAGGAGGGACTACAGTCTGTAGCTGTGCTCCCATGCACGCGGCGCGCAGCAAGTAACGCTTCGGCGACAATCGGTTTCTCCCCGCAGACAGGAGAGGCATGGCGATTTGCATATGGTCGTCGCTCAAGAAGAGGGCAGAATTTATCGAAGTGCTGCCGTCCTTCCGTGTACCGCTCTCCCAAGGAGACTGCACAAACAGTCCGTCATGAGGACTTCGAGGACAGTACACCGAGAGAGCAAGTACCTGGCGGCACGCTGAATGGTGATGTTGCCGCCGAACTCCAGGCGACGGAGGAGACGGGTACCATACGTGTCTGTGACCTGAACGAGGAGCGATAATGGTATGTTGAACAGCGAGGGAGGATGATCCGCGTTGCCGCCGGTGTCGATAACATGAATATTCAGTATGTCAAGAGAGGGGCATGCATGAATCATCCCCCATAGATTCATAGCGCCAGACGGCCAATCAGAACCGTCAGACACCAGGTCAAGCTCCAGACGTCTGCACCAGCGTCCGTACCGGTGTAGAGAGTTCAGGGTCGTCGCGATGCGCTGAAGGTCGTAGATAGCGACGACTCCATACATGAGCGTGAAGATTTCGTGCGCAAGACGCGACACTAGACACAACGACCGTTTCGTGAGGTATGTGGTCCGCAGCTGGAAGAGCATTGACACTCGTTCGGAGGCTTTTCGTACAGCCAGGTCGCGTATCGCGTGCGTAGATGTCGGCCGCACTGTGAGCGATCATGAGCAAGATCTCGTGCGGGATTCGCATCATCGTGGTGAGACGCCAAGAAGCATTGATACTCCGACGCGGTTGTTTGCACTTTCAGAAATCGGGCCGGATTGTGTGAGCGTTGGGCGAGGCACGGGCCCAAAGCTACGTCTAGGCGCCGGGGTGGCAGAGCCCGCGGAACCGACCGTCTTCTGCTTTTCCCACCCACGCCTTGTTTTCAGTCAGCGTCGGGCGCTTTCGGGTGGTCAGATCCCGCGATCCCGCCCCAGGCTCAGAGGCCCCGCCGCCGCCAGCTCAGTGCACGAGCGCCAAGAGAACGTAAGACACACCGCTACGTAACAGACCAAATCTATGTAACAGAGTAAGCGAAAGTGTAAACGATGTGTATTCGCTCATCCGTTTTCGCTACCTTAGGAGCAGAACACTCAGTTTCGAGGTCAGCGCGTCCACCTGGCCGGCCGGCCGCCGGCCCCGTCCTAAGCGAGATTTGACGCCCACCTCGCCCCGCCTCGCCGACATCTCCGGCCACACAACCGGGTCGCGCTCACCGGCGCTAAAGTGTCGTCGTGCCTCTGCTCGTGCCTGATGAGCGCACGTTGACTGCATCTTTCCATGAATAGCAGAGTTCTATATAATATTGACCACCTGTGAGCTACACCTAAGGTGCTCGCGAAAAATGCGCACTCCCGCTGTGTCCCGTGGCATGAAGCTAAAAAGCCCGTGAGAATGGCAGCGTAACGGCCAAGATTAAGACAGGAATGTAGGGCGACGCAGGAGAACGGCAGGCGGGAAGGACGATGAGGCCCATGAGGGACGGCAGCGGTGACGAGCTCATGGTCGTCGTTCGCGGGCATCGTGGGCAACTCAAAGACGGAACGAATAGTGGTGTAAGTGATTGTATCATATATTGCTAGACGTGGATGCTATCCTACACAGACGAGCGCTGAGCGCTGAGCGCTGGGTGTTGCGGCGGGGCGTGCGGGCGAGCTCGACCAGGTGCGCGTTTTTAACGCGTCGCCAGCGGTGGCCAGACGCCAGGCGCGGTGCGCGACGCTTGAGCGCACCAACGCACGAGCGGGCGCATCCTCCACTCTGCGCTGCGCTCTGCGCTGGCGCCGCGACGGTTGAGGGCAACGTCGCGGCCGCCATTACCTGGCGTCGCACAATGCCCGAATCCTCGCGGTAAAAACGAGCTTGCGGGGAAGAGGAAGCGCCATGTACGACGGCGGGGACAGCGCGTTGCGGTAGTGGTAAATGACCGCGGCACGGCGGCGGCGACAACGACCTCAGCGTCGAGGATAACGTTGAAGGAAGAAATGGATCCGACCCTTCCGAGGCTGCCGGAAAGGGTCGGCGGGTCGGCGACGGATCAAAGAACAGTCCCCGTTCGACGGGGCCGGCGGCCGGCCGGCCAGGTGGACTTACTCACCTGGGAGTCAATAGTTCTCCTTAGGAGGGAATCGCGAACAACTGCGGCCGGAGGTTTCCGGAGGCTTTGCATAGACTGCATGTTTGGTTTGTGTTACTTTTACGGCTCTCTTTCTTCAACGCTCACAGAAGGACAGGAAATGACTACATGAAAGTTATTAGAAGAGCTTGTCTACCGGAGGTACAAGATGCGCGGAAGACAAACTGTTCCTGGGCGACTACTTGGTGGGACCCTCTCCAGCCCGAAGCTGAGCCTTCTTCTTTCGACCGACCTCTTGGCGCCTGATCTTCCCACCTCTCTGGTTGGGTCGCTTCTTGGGTTCAACTCCGGATTCGTTGCAGGATGCGTCGCTCGGGCGTTTGAGCGTTACGTTCTTGTCCGGAGGAACGACTTGCTGGTGTGAGCTGCGAGCGGAGGTCTCGTCCGCAGGTTTCTTGAGGCGGTGGACGCGGCAGGGGTCAAAAAGAGCATGAGCAGGGAACGGACAGTAGATCAGGAGCATTTTGCACAGCGAGCCTGTCAAATGGAGTCAGCACCCACGACGGCGATAGAGGTGAAGTATAACATCGCGATTCCAATGTTTTTGAAGCGTCCCACGCATTACGAAGGCAGGGATGGATGGGATAAGGCGTGAAATGAAGACAGCTCTAGTGAGAGTACGCACCTTGCAGTAGATATGCATGCACTCAGCCGTACAAGCGTCCTCGCCCAACTCTTCAGCCGTTGCTAGGCACTGTTCCCTCGAGGTCAGTGGGGAGCATGGAACATGAAGAGGGTCTTATTACAATGAGAGAGTGTGTGCGATTCTCTTGACGACGCCACACGCGCGTGAACTTGCGCACGAGGTCTTTACCAAAAGTCGCAAAAAGGGTCTGAAGGATATCAATTTTACAGCCTGCAAGAGCATGTGGTGGACTTACCTGGTGCATAGACTGTGCGTCAGAGAAAGGGATCCGTTGCAACTGCAACGGCCAGCCATCGTCGCCGTAGTAAATGCTGGTCACGGCGGGCTGGAGGTTGGAAACCGTCGACCTTGACTACGTTATCGTCTTCATAGTCCGAGTCCTCGTCGCCCTCTTGCTTCAAGATCTGAACGCGGTAGTCGTGCTCGAGGTATTCATCGGAGGGGCGATGATACGACGAAGGAAATGGCGCGCGAGCCTTCGTCTTGCCGGACGATGTGGATCTGAATTTCCAGTCTTCGGCCTCAGAGACATAGTCTCCACTTAGACTGAGTCCTTACGCTATCGGCTCTCGCATTTCTGCTTCGAGCGCATCGGGCAGAAATTCATCGCGACTCGGTCGCAGCGCTATAGCGCTTTCTGGGCACGTAGCCGCAACATCCACAAGCCGTTCGGTGAGAGCAAACTCTCTCCGTTCGACATCCTCCATGATCTTTGCGTCTATTCCAAACCAAATGTCAGCGAACTCGAAACACTGACCTCGGTATGTCTGATTCGAGTACACGCGAGCCGTGCTTGAACCAGCCGTCTGCTGGCCAGGTTCGATCGTCTAGTTAGCGCCAAAAGTCTCTGAGGTCTTGCTCTTCAAAGTTTTTTGCAGGGTAGAGGCTGCAAGATACATCAGTCTGCGGGGAAGGACGTAGGATGGACTCACTCGTCGCAGCGCGGATGGCCTCAGTAGATCGAACAGAATATGATGCAGCAAAACACTTACCTGAGCACAATAGTACTTTGGATGCCGTTAGAAAGCGGGGGAAAGCAGAGGAACAACCTACGAAGTCGACGTGCGCGGTGCCCATGTTGACGACTTCGGCCTCGCCCCGAAGCAAATATATTCTGGAGACGAGTCAGCGCGGGAAGAAAAAGATTCAACGACAGTACTTACCAATAGTCCATTTCTCGTCGTCATCGTTGGCCCGCGGCATTGTTGCGACGGTGAGAGAAGAAGAGGAGTGAGAGGACCGGCATGGACCGATCCGCGTCTTGCTCTCCACTCCCCTCCCCAAGACCTCTACTCCCATCCGCGCACCGGCGGAGGCCCGTGATGCGACGGCGTCGAGCTCCTCGTTTTCATTCTCGTCGTGGGTCTGTCGACGCGGGTAGACTGCCAGACCGCCAGGTGCGTGCGACAGATGTCCCAAGCGACTAGCGCGCTGCGCGCTGGTGGTGTCTGAAGTTTGAGCTGATTATGTTGTACAGGTCCAGACACTCGAAGCTGAACTGCGTGTTCAGCTTCGAGCCTCCGGGACGACAGCGCTCGCTGGCGCGAACATCCGTCCTCTCCGCGCCGCCCTCACCGCTTACTCACGTCTGCGCACAGGGCGAGGCCTGTGCTGCAAGGACGGCGATTCCTTCATTTTACTTACAATTAAGAGCCGGTGTGCGTGGATACGAGCAGGAAGAAAGGCGCGTGTGTCCAGCGTCACACGCCGCCACTAACGCAGGTTGCGCGTTGGTGGCGTCTGAGGCCTAATAGATAGTGAACGAATCTATCCTCAATACTGATATGTCACTTTGGGGCCCGCAGCTTAAACTAGTACTGTAGTGCAGCGGCCGATCCAATCTGCAAAGAACCTTCTCCAGATTCATACTGAGAGCGTCTCTGACCCAGTTTCAAATTATTGTGAAGTATCCATACAGGTGCACATCCTATGACATGTCAAGGTAGCACTGTGGGACCCTCTGTGATTGCTCAATCGTACCGTTTCACGGATTTCGGCTGTCTAGACGTGTATAAGACCCCTCCCACGCTGTTTGTTTCGTTTACGCTCTAGTAGATGTCCGTTTTGCTATGTAGATGTTTTGGATCTTGCGATCCCAGTTATGGACGGCTCAGAAATGCGGCGGTGGAGTTTTTCCGTCGCGGGGAGGGGCTTGAGAATGACGTGTGGAGAGAATACGACAGTGTCGTTCTGCGTTGTCCATCGCCGAACGGATAGTGGTCCGAGAGGTCAAACTACCAATAATGTCAGAATTGTCAGAGGGTCGGTATATGCAGGTGGACGTAAAGTACAGACGCGATCTAAGTAGTGTCTTCGTCATGCCCACCAATACCCAGGGATTGGATTCTAGTGTGAAGCATATTGAATAAGCTGCGACATGCGCACAGACCGCGACTCGAGGACACGTTGCACATTATTCAGCCGTTCGACCTGCTGTTCAAGAGCCGTCTCGAATCGCGCAAGACGCGTCGTGAAGTTGAACTCGTCCGCCGAACGCGCTCTACGACTTTCATCGGTACTGTCGCTATCTTCGCCCGACGAGGCCAAGCGCGCAGAGCGACGGAAAGAGGTGCGTACCAACCGACATCCCGAGGAACTCACTGCGCCGCGCTCGTTGGTCCCCAAACAGCCCAACCTGCCCACAACGCGCGTATCTGCAGTGCGTCCCGATCATTAGTCACTCGCGGAGGGTATAGAAGAACAATACACACACCTCCTACTGCGCGTTCTCGCCTAAATGGCCTATCCTGCCGTGTTTACGCTCCAACATCCTCGCGAGCTCAACTTCTTGTACGCGTAGCGGCTCGCTTGACGATCTGTCTTGGCCAGAGAAAGCATCAGCCGAGGCGTCGGGCGGGTGAGGCATGGATGGGAATACGCGCCCGCGATGCAGCTTTACAAACTCCAACTCGTCGTTAGGTTCCTCCTCCACGCCGAGCCGCTTCCATCGTGCGCACATCCGTTAAACCCAAGCGTCCGTTTGAGGCCACGAACGCACTGTATCCCTGTCTATAGCACCGCTCTCGTTCTCGGTTTCTACAAGTCGCACGACGTCCTACACGAAGATCCTGCCGCAGTGTCGGCCGTATTCGGTGGGTGGAGCGGCGAGGGGTCGGGGTCTTGTGCGAGCGAGGAGAAGGAGCGGAATTTCTACAGGGTTCCAAGTCCTTGGCTGACATGCAGCAGCCGCCATTGGTGTGCGCGCACTTCACCGGAGGGCTATCGCTGCCTGCCATCCCCCGCTCGTAGGCGAGAGCGAGTTCCGCGCGCATCAGCAAGCGAGGTGGACACCGATCTTGACCGCAGACGCGTCTGTACGAGAGTCGGGACGACATCAATATGATACAACGGCACAACGTCGATGGCCTTCGCCCGCTGCATCTCGTCGTCGTAGTACCAGGCAGTCTCCCCTTGCTGACACTGACAATGCCAATGACCCAGTGGCGAATACTAGTAAGACACTCAGCACTTCAACATGTCGCGGCTCAAGTAAGCGCGCGCACCAAGCTTGCCGCAAACATCGCCGGGCGGAGGAATGGGACTGTCGCCCTGCGACGTTCCTTCTTGTTCCGCTGCTCTCGCCTTGGTGTCGATGGCTATACCGGCGAACTAGAAGAGCATAGAATCACCAGCAATAGGACCGAACGCGGCGCGAGGTGTGCCAGACACAGTGGCTCGCAGCCGAGGATACGCGAACGCGGTGTCCCTCGCGTGTCGATGTCAAGCTCCCCGCGGTGGCTGCTCCCCGAGATGGGCGTGGTGTAGCCGTGTATAGTCTGTCGTCCGTTGCACCAGTGAATGATATACAGAGCTATTTCGACGAGGCGCGGACGCGCTACGGCGCATCCCCAGTCTTCAGGCTTACGCGCTGGAGAAGCGCTGGTGACTCGAACACTCGGGGAGGGTCGATGACGGACGGGGGTGCGCCGCGTCCCCCTGCGCATCAATGGCATACTGACGGGAACAATGGCGTCGGAGAGGAGGTCCATCGTGCGGGAGACCATGCGGTACAGCCCAGTGTGGAGGGTACGAGTCAGACATCAAGCCCTGGACGCCAATGCAGTAGGGCCCGCTTGCTACCAGACTTGTCGTCCGTCGTGCCGGTATGGGAGTTCGGGCCGTTGTAGCTCGCCTCCTCCGCAACGAGCTCGGTGTCCTTCACGAAGTTGTCCTAATCTACAGCGCGCAGCTGCATGGGGTACTCGAGGAGCGTGTCGCGCAAGCTGGGCAGAATTTTGCCGACTGGTGTGGGACGCGAGGGCTGCGTATCCGTTCTTGCGGCACGTGCAGATGCTTGAAGTCGGACGTCGTCGTCAGTTCGTCCTGTGTTGCGAGGACAAGAATACCCGTGCGCAAGCAATCAAACGCCTGGCCGCTCGTCAACCTCGTCGCCTTTGTCTCCGAGCGTCCATTCGTCGAGAATTGTCTGCTTCTTAATCTTCTTCTTCTTCAGCTGGCGCTGGATTAGCGACGTGACGAGTGCTTCGAGTCTGGTAAACGGGGAGTTCTGGTGGTTCTCGTCCTGCCCTGCCACGTGAACGCGTAGGCGCAGTAGAAAGTTTCGTGCTCGCCGTACCCGCGGAGAAGGAGCGAAGGTAGCGGATCAAGTATGGTGTGGCTAGTGGGTCCAAGGGCCAGCTCTTGCACGAGAAACGTCTCGTCTGCGTGTCGAGGGCGGGCGACAAATGCTACCGCGCCGTCTGCGGTTCGTACGTCGTTGGCGGTGGGTCTGAGCGTGTCCACAAATGGATGAGACGACACATCGCTCGACTCTCGACGCTGTACTCGTAGGCGGCGTTGATATGTGGGCTACGAGTTGATCGAGCAATGCCGAATCATACACCTCAACCAGTGCTGAAAGCGACGCCGGTCGTTTCGGCGTAGACGACGAAGGACGGGGCAAAGCGACGTCAATCGCGGGTAAGGGCGAGCGGCCAGCGGTGTTCCAGAGAGCGATGGCGCGGCGGACGATGTTGGGCATGAACCGACGACGGTGGGCAGGGTGTAACGCGTGCGCTGGAGCACGCTGGAGCAGAGGAAAACTCGCACGCGCCGTATCTAAGGGACGCAATGCGTGCGTGCGACGGGCAAAGACTCAGCGCGAGGGCAAGGGCGAGGGAAGAGATCTTGACCGCGGTCGGGCTGTGCCGATGCCCGCTCTCATTGCGCTCAGGCTCACGTATTGTCGTGCAAGAACACGGCGAATTATATTTCGTAATCGTAAACAGGAGAACCTGGAACATAGATCGGAGACGGATGAACATAGATCGGCGAATCAGGACTGTAAATCGGAGAACATGCACCCAGAGAATCCGGAGCATACGCTGGGGAGGTGGGCGCGAAATCATAGACCGGAGAAGCAGGAACATAAACGGGAGAAGGAGGAACATATGTCGGAGAATGAGGACTATAGACGGGAGAGTTGCGCGCATAGTCAGGAGAATATGGTGCTTGTGTTGGATATGTTCGGGAGTTGGGTTCGAACTCAACGACTGGAGAACCAGTACGAGATCGAGGAACAGAAGTCGGAGAACGAGGACTGTAAATGGAAGAATGGAGCGACATGGCCCGCGCTAAGGCGCCAGACGAGCGCAGACCCTCAGATATAGTGAAGCTGACTAGCCCCGTCGGTCTCATTCCATCGACAACCGTGGCACGTCTGGAAGTACTCAGGTACACCCAGGTGCAGAAGCCTAGCAACTTACTGAGAGCTGCCTGCATTTAGGCGTCGACGTCGACGTCGACCCACGCTGCGTATATGACGCCACAGGATGATCTTGATGTGCCAGTCGTTACGATATGGCGGCAAGTCGTAGTGTGAACGCATCTGTGAAACGGTCGGCACACTGGCAGCAAGAAACGGCAGGTACACGAACAAGGGCGCAGATGCGGTCGACTGCGTACGCTGGCTGTCGATCGTACGGAATAGTCGTGTCCAGGTAAAACCCAGCGAGGTGTCGTACTGCTTTCTAGGTAGTGCAAGGAATTAGAAGAGTAGACGCCAGGCAAAGGATGAGCAACCTGGATGGTCTCCAATTTGGCGCCACTCCAGCCCAGAGCATGTAATAGATCTCGTCTCTTTCTTATGCTGCGAAAGCCACGAAATGGTGCGAGAATCGTACGAGACTTGCGGTAGCGTGCTGGCTTGGATGCGCTCGAGGCCGCGAAAGGAGCCTGTATTGAGAGATTAAACGCGCATCGACGCCTGTGAAATGAGCGCGCACCATGAGCACTTAGAGCGCCTACAGCTGCTGGGAGGCTGCTGTGATGTTGTTCTGGCTTTAAGGCGCATGGAGAACGAGGATACGAAACCTGCTCAATGCGGGAGGTACCGCGCAGAAGCCGTTCCATATTGGGACAGTCTCGTTGACCAGACAGGCGGTGCCTTTCCCGGCGCACCGGACCGTAAACGCTCTTGCCTCGTGGTGGCCATGCGCTGTAGAGTATAATGCTCTCACCGGCTGAGCCCTCCGTCCAACCTCGCCCCCGGCTTCACTTCGTGTCGTCGTTCTCTAATTAGGTATACCGTGTTAGAGCAGTTTGAAGGAACGCTCACGCACACGCGCCGCAGATCGCGATGAGCAACTCCGAGTCCGAACCTGGTCTTGTCGAGGACGCATCGATGATGCTCTACGTCACGATCCTCACGAATACTATCCAGCTCATTACGACCGGTGGCCTCATGGAACGCTGGGAGACGCGCGAGGCAGCGCGTAGGAAGATTACCAAGGCCAAGGGCGTGTACAACCCTCGTACAATGCAAGGCTGCTCCGCGCATACAGTCTTCAGGTCCGCGATTATTCGGACCATTACTACGATGCGACCGGCTATCGCGCGCGTTCACCCCGAAATCGACTGGAGCGTCCCGATGCCGAAGTTCATGAACAGCTTGGCGTCCCAGCTGTGGGGCGAGCTCGACAAGTATCCGGAGGTACAGAAGGAGTGCGGCAGGGTCGCGCAACAGCGCTTCGCGCAGAAGGCGGCCAGTGAAGTCTCGATGATGTGCCAGACGGATAATCTTGCTGCTGTGTTCCCAGTCTGAATGTCTACGTTCGCCTCTGTAAAAACATGACTCATTTCTATCAAAGCTAAGCGTGTCTTGAGTGTCTGAGGCCAGGCTCCGCAGTGAGCATAAGGATGTGAGCGGATGAGCCTCCCTATGAGTCATCAAGCGTAGATTCATCCCACGAGAACGACATTCTCGAGAATGTCCAGAACGTCCCTCCCGCCCAAGAAGCGCCCTCGGCTCGGACATACCGATGACTCTGCCCGTCCAGAAAAGCATCTCCCCGTCAAGCATCAGAAGCGCTCGCGCAGGACGGTCAAATGACGCCTGAGGGCCGGGGCTTCGTCGCACGCAAACCTGGGGTTGCGGGAGAGGTCGCCGTCACCGGCGCTTCCGCGCCAGGCACAGGTTACGTACTTGGTCTCGGACTTATTGTTCCATGTCAAGTGCGTGATCTCCGGCAAAAGAAGCAGAGCAATCCTTGCGCACGTGCCCCGACTTCGTGATTCGAGGTTCGGGCTATCCAGGGGGCCGGCCAGGGGGCCGGCATCGCGGCGATTCCCAATTTGGGCACTCGAGTCGGGTCGGCGCCTATCTACTATCTGCGCAACCCACCCATCGCGTTCGAGAGCACCGCTGGGTAAACCCGGGTCAATATGTCGTGGGGGAGCTAAGTGTGTGCAATACAGGCTTGGGGAGGTGATTTTTTCGTGGATAAGATGCGGTAAAGAGTGTACTGTGTGCAAGTGAGGTTTGCGGGACTAGCACATATCGGCGTGGCGGGTGTCTTGAAGCTGCGCTGGCGGGCGAAAGATATGTAATCTAAGCCTCTGTGCCCAATTTCATGCCAGCGTATACTACGGGATGACGCGTAATCGAGAGTTTTGCGTTTGACGTTATCTAATCGTTATCATTTTCCCACGACCCGACTCGAGTGTCCATATTGGGAATCGCCGCGATGCCGGCCCCCTGGGGCTATCCGAGGGCGCGTGCAGTGTCGTCTCGTGACGGCGTCGTCGTCGTTGTTGTGTGGTCCGCATATCATTTCAGGTACTTAAGAGAATTCTTGTATCAGGGAGTATGATTATACATTGCTGAAGATGATGATATTCCTGGAACATGATCGAATAACTACATGGGCGTGGTGAGTGGTAAGGGTGCGGTGCAGGGGCGGGCGGAGGGAGATTGTAGGAGTTGAGTAGTAAGGTGGGTTCTGGCCGTAGGTGGGTGTAGAATGCGGGTCTGGGTAGGACGGAGCGGGGTAGTAGGAGCCATGAGTGGGTGGAGCGGGAGGTGCACCATAGGGAGGTTGGGGAATGTACTGATGGGCGGGATGTAGAGGGAGTGGGTGCGGGTAATAAGGCGGGTATGAGCTACGAGGGTCGAACACGCCGTTTTGAAGCGGCGGCACGGGTACAACGGTGCTGTGCTGGGGCTGTACAGCGCGGTCTGGCGGGCTGTCCGTCCAATACTGCGGGTGGGCGCGCATGGACGCTAGAGTGGCCCGGTGCGGTGGATGGATGGGCGGGATTGTTATCCTTCTGTAACGAAGGTGTGCGGACAGGCGGTTGCGCGGGTGACGGGGAGTTTCCGCCGTTTCCACTCGCCGAGTGAGGCTGCGAGCTTCCACAGTCCACACCCGAGTTTCCTCGAGTTTCCACCACTGTGACATCCCCTTGTAGAAGTTGGCAGTGTGCGCGAGTTTGCGGTTGCTGAACACACGAAAGCGATAAGTAGAGAGCTGCTGACGGCCCGGGCCGACTCCCGAATCTCGCAAACAACAGAAGATCAAGCACGTACCGGGCCGAACGTTTGCCGTTACAGCAACTGCGAATGGCCACGTGGGACTCGGTGGGAGCAGACCGTTTCTTGTCTACCTACACATCCACATTCTCAGTGCACATACGCTCTTTCGTCGTTCGAGTACCAGCCAACTTTAGGAAGGCCAGGACGAACTGGTCGAACTGCTCTTGGTACATTTAGTTAGGATGAGTCCTGCATAATAGTCGCTGACGGCTCTGGTTCTCGTGCAGGACAACGGCGCAGCGTTGGGCCCCGGCCATGCACTCGCCCCCGACTCTCCCGTCGACTCCCACAAGGCGTCTTCAAAATCGATTACAGGCCGCCTTTGACGGCGATGAAAGAAGAACATGAATCATGTAGTTTATCAATAACAGAAGTATTAAGAATTGCCTGCCGCTCACGTGCATCCCGGCGTCACTAAGACTGAAATATACATCACCTGTCCAATGTCTTTCCTTTCAATTTGGTCAGACCAGTTGTACCAGCCACTTCCTCTCACCCGTCAATCGGCAAAGTGGAAAGGCAGAGAAACGGATGCAAGACAGGATAGACACGGGTGTGGGCATGCATACACGGCAAATGTTAGGAGGTCGGAGGTTACTGGCATCAGCATGTGTAGCGATATATGTGATAGAATTGGTTCCTTGTATAGCGCGGGTTTGGCTTCGAACGGCTCAGTAAAGCAGAGTGAGATATAGGAAGGCAGTTGTGGGACGCTCGCTGGAACAAAACAAAACAAAACAAAACGTAACGTAACGTAACGTAACGAAACGGGACGGAACGGAACGAAACGGAACGAAACGAAACCGGACATAACCGAACGAACCCGGACATAAGCGGACGAAACCGCACGCAACGACACGAGAGGGTTTGGTTGTCGGGAGCGAGTATTGTCCAGAGAATCCGCGATTACGCCCATCGCGTAGCGCTCCAAATACTCGCGAAAGCTAGGGTGGAGCTGCCGCGCGGATGGCCTCCCACTGCTCAGCAGGAAAATGGGTGTCTGCTCAGACTGCTCCCCGAGCTTGGCTGAGCTCGGCGGCGCTCCGCCGAGCTCGTCGAGCTGTCCGACTGTCTGAGACGGCCCAGTAAATGCTCGGATAAACCCCCCTCCGCTGAGCTCAGCCGAGCTCGACGAGCTCGGGAAATGACCCAACCTCGACCGCTTGAGATCCTTTGTGAACTCGGCAACAGCTGGGAGCTCGTGGGCTTGTCTCGCTTTGCTCATTGCTTTGAAATCTGGAATCAAACACGAGATGGAGGTAGGAAACACATTTTATTATAGTATCTCCAGAACGGTATGTACAACTAGAACAATATCTACACACCCCCGAGGTCGACTCACCTGCAGTCACGCTAAACAAGCATTAGAACAGAAATTGAAATGAGCAGGAGGAAGAGACGTACGCGGCGAAGAACGCGGGTCCGGGTGCAGCGCACGGGCAGCCACGGCGACACAGTAATGAAGACAGGCACAGGACTGCGATGAGAGTAAGCACAGCGCCCTGGGCGAGGAGTGGGAGCGTACCTGTCTGCGACCGCAGAGCTTGCGGTAAACGAGAGAAAAAATGCCTGCGACAAAGAGGTCGTAAGCTACGCGAGAAAAGGAAAAGGCCAACGCCCGACGAGAATGAAAAGCACACAAAGAAGGAGGGAAACGGACGGGAGGCCGGTGGGCACGCGCAGGACGTGCCTGTCGCCGCCGCGAGCAGGCTCGTAGCCCGTGACCTACAGCGCGGGCCAGGCGCTGTAGGTCATGGTCTACTTGCTATGCGGTGCGGGGCCGACGCGGCGAAGCCATAGTGGGCGGTGGGCGGTGCGATGGCCAAACGGCGGACAGCGACATGGAAGACGAGAGGAAACGACCAGCTCAACCGCACAAAGCCGACCGTCGCCAGACCGGAAAATTTGTCCAAGTCCCCACGGTGCCGACCGCCTGAGTAAAGCTTCGTTTGATGCTTGAGGGATTTGAACAGCTCGACCGGGCTTGACCGCGCTCGGTGATGCTCGATCTACTTAACCTCGCTTCGCATTCCTCCATCATCTCGTACCACCTGGGAACTGCCTTTATTCGATGAGTCGAGCTGATTAACCTCGCTCGGTACAGCTTGGACGTCCTCCGAGTTCCTCGATCGCCTCTCTGACCTCAAATCGCTTGGCTGAGACGTCTGAGGGTCTTGAGGCGATCTGAGCACTCCTGAGCATAAGGGCGTTTTCCTGATGCTCGTCGAACTTTTCCGGGTCCCATATCCGTATCCGGCTTTGAGGAGAGACCACAGCTCAGTGAATGCAGTAGTAACAAAGTACTGCTGCCATGCGTGCAGAACATGCCACCAGCAATAGAAGATCACGCTCTTGGGGTAGACTGCTCGAACCGCACTGATTTGAGCTTCGTCACGATCCGTCATCCAGCACCGAGGAACGACAGTCGGGCTCTTGGCACGAAGTTGACGCAGGAAGTAGTCGATTCTCTCCTGTGTGCCGTCCGAGGACAGCGTCCAGGCGACGGGAATATCTGCAACACGGTCATGGTGAGCTCGGGACAGCAGATAGAGAGCCACCGAGCGTACAGTGTCCCCAGCGATCACGCACTATCACGGTGAACAGCGTTGTATTCTCATAACAGGTCGTGTTGTGCGTTCCGTCAATTCCGGCGAAGTTCTCGCCGAGTTCCTCCCAACGCTGACGCTGCCATTCGGCTGACGCTGCCATTCGGTCTGAATGATGAGATGGAAACTGTCGGGACCGATGCCGGAGCCGTCGGGTGCCGGGGTGTTGCAGGTTTTGGAGGAGAGTACGTCGCCGTCGGCTAGCCACCGCTGGACTCACAGCGCGGCTGATGTGCCGTCGTCCTTGTCCAGGCGCACCGTCTCAGCCTCTATCTTCTTCTGCACAGGGTGTTGAGACGCAGAAAAATGAACAGCGCTCACTATCTCCCCAAATGCCCCCCCTTCTCATACGAGAGATCGCTCTCAACCTGAACCTGTATAGAGTCATCGCTGGACTCCTCGATACGACTCTTCAAACAGTCAATGCCCGGTACGGTATCAAGGTTCAGTGCGGGTGACGAGGATGAGGACATGCTGAGCGATTGACACAAGAATCGCCTCCCGCCTTCCTGCGCTTTATACATTGAGCCACCGCATGGTCTGCTAAATGCCCTCCTCCTGCTGACGACGCTTGTTGTACGCACACGGACTCGGCGGCCCACGCTCGTACGCGTACTCCATCTACTGCCTCTGCATGAGCAGCACAATCATCTGCGGCAGTGTCGGCGGTGTGTCGTACATCCTCGTCGGCGGTGCGTCGTTCACGAGCGGTCATACTCCTCTTCGGTTCGCGCTCGCCCACGTACCCCTGTCGCGGTCGCACATCGACGGAATCGGGCCCAACCCGCAACGTGGGATCCAGCTCTGCCGCGCGCTCATACGCGTCGATAGCGTCCGCGATCTCGTTGTTGCAGCTCTCGTACTGGTTGATCTGGAACTACAGCACGCCGATGCTGCACCAGAACGTCGGGTTGCGGCCGTCGCGGTAGATGGCTTGTTGGTACGCGGCGTACGCCTTGCTGTACTTCTGACCCGCCGCGCCCAAGCCAGTACCAGCTCTGCGCATCGGATGCATCTGTAAATCGTGTAAAACCAGACAGGGGGCGAGTGGGTTCGGCGGACTGCGCAAGATCACCTCGAAGCACTGCGTGTCCAATCTACGTGAGCCAAACGCACGCACGATGGCTCCGGGTTGGACGCACCTCGAGCGATTCGCGGCACTTGCCCTGCTGCTTGTATATGATCCCGAGCTGGAACAGGATCTCGTTGGTCTTTTCGAAATCTGTTTGGTACGAGCGTCAGCAAGCGCAAGCGCGTTAGGGAATGGCAAAGGAAGCGCGATGTTGCGGTGCAGGGGCGAAGACGGGATAACGAGGTAAACAAGCAAGCGAGGGGCAAAGGCAGGAAAGCACGCGAAAGGAAGCGGAAGGGAAGGGACGGATGCGGTCGGGAGCTCAGGCAGGAAAAGAAGAGAAGCGCGCCCGGCCCGGGAGACGGGTCGCCGCGAAACGAAGCAACAGCCCAGGCAGGAACGGACACGAGGGGATGAATGGGGCACGCAGGTCAAAAGAATGAATGGCAAAGAAGTGAGGGAAAGGGGGATTGGACGGGGACGCCAGGGGCAAGGTCGAGACGTTGCAAAGTGGAATGATGATCGGGCGATAAACGGACGGTGCCACGTACTCTTGTCCATCTCTAGGACTGCGCAGAATGCCTCCTCAGCGTGCTCCAGGCTCCCGTATCTGTCGTACAGTATACCGATGCCGTACCAAAGCTTGGGGTCCTCCTACAGCGTCCGTCAGCGTCAATTCAAGGATCTGGCGCAATGGAATACGTACCTTGGGTGCGGGGAGAAGGTACAGTGCCTGCTGGTAAGCCGAGTAGGCCTTCTGCAGCTGATCTTGCATCAGGTAGCACCATCCGAGTGACGGCCAGATCTCCCCGTTCTCCGGCTGGAGATGTAGCGCGCGCTCATGGTGCTCGGCGGAGAGGTTCTCGAGTGGGACAGCGAGCAGCACATGATCTCATACCGGCGGCAAGCAAAGCTGGCAAGCGAAAGGCGGTCCTGATCGCCTTTGGACACAGATGGGCTGTGTACTGCACGTATGCATGTCGATAGGGCCAGCTCTTATGACTTCAATTAGCGAATTGCGACGGGATGAACGATGGGAAGTTGGTACATACCGGAACTGACATTGGCCACCGCGGCCGAACTTGACGACCTGGAAAGATGCTATCGCAGGAGCAAGCATTACATGATAACATGAGTCGGAGGCGAGAGAGCGGAGGGATGTTGACCTGCTCATGGGTGAGCAATATAACGGCGGCTTCGCGGAGAGCCGTTTCGCACCACATCGCTAGTTGTACAGAGATAAGGTGAAAGGAGAGGGGGCTAACGCAGCCCACATCATATGTGTGGTAGTTGAAGCGGGCCATGAGGTCGGGGGGAGCTCTTGACGTCGTACAGACGGCGCGCGCTGGAGTGCCATATCGGGCCGGCGAGCAACAAGCTGGCGAGCGAACGGCGCAGCTGAGCGCCTGCGCACAGACGAGAACGGTAGAGTGCATGGATAGATGTCGACAGATGCAAAGAACTGGAATTCAGTGAGCATTCTACGACGGCGATGGGGTAGACGGTGCAAACAGGCAACGTACCAGAACTAAGATGGCCGATTGTGACCGTACGCATCGATGCGTACCGACGACGACAGCGTAGCGCGTACAGAGCAGGTCGACGAGTCAGATTAGAGATTAGAGCGAAGTGAAGTGCGTTGGCCTTCCAGGTGTCGAAACGTGAGGTGTCATACCGGGCCGGGAAGCGAAAAACTGGCAGGCGCAGGGTGCATCTGTCCGTCCGCGCATGTAGAAGTGCAGTGCAGGGAGTCAATATTTGTCACCCGAGGTAGCTTGGAGAACTTCAATAAGCGTACGACGACGACAGCGGGGCAAACACTGGTTGTTGGGCACTTACCTGAACTAAGAAACGCGATTGTGGCCGAACGCGACCAGCAACGCCCACGTCTGGTCTTGAGAGCGTTAATGCCGATTATGCGAGCCAGATGAAAGACGTGTAGAGTCTCTGGGATCAGGGCGGCGGAGAACATGGTAGCAGCTTGGCCGAGCATGGACGAAATCAGAGCATCCTACTAATCAGGAAAGCGCCCGTCAGTAATGGAGTAAGCAAGCGGTAGCAGATGGGGCGCACCTGGGCGAGTTGGTGACGAGGTCCAGAAGTTGCAGTATGAAGCCGTGGTTGAGTCGCGAGGCGATGCGGGACAGATACGTACGACAACCAAGGATCCGCGCCTCATGCACGCACCCAACCCTGCTGTGTCCACAGAGGATGGCGTTTTGTCCTCCCACGCGTTCGCGTCTTGTTCAGGGCCCGCCTCGTGATACACGAAGCAAACCGAACGGCGCGGGCTGGGTGACGGCTCAAGACGCGGAGGGGCAGTCTTGCACGCGTCGTGTGCGCGGCAAACGGTGTATTTTGCCTCACGAACGACCCATGGCGTTGAAACATTGCGCCTGGGTGCCTGCTTGCGTGCACAATGCGAGAGGCCGGCGGTGTAGCGAAGAGGCGGGAACGCGGTGACGACGCTCAGCGCTACTCGGACTGGCTTGAAGAATAACAGAGCGCGCCACGGAGAATATTATTGTCTAGCTGTGCGTCAGTATACGGCATAATTTCTAGGCGCGCAATGCGCGCGTTGTCCGTTGAGTAAACATACCTCACGTGACCGGCATAAAGCATCCATCCAGTGGCACCACGCAATGAGGAAGTTACGACGTGGTAAGGAGCGCAATCCCTCGAAGAATAGGCAGGAACGACAGCCCCGAGATCTGGTCTTGCGCGTTGGGCGCTGTGTCGAGTCTGCGCGAGCGGGTTGGTGCACAGCCAGTTGCGACACGCAGTGTGGCACTTTTCCAGGCTGGATAAGCGCGACGAGATGCCCGCGAGCGGGTCAAGAGCGGCCCATAGGCAGAGGATATGCGGCGGCGGCGTGGCGTATGGTAGTTGAGCGTTGTGGGAGAGGTTGAGCTGCGGGTGCGGTCAGCGTCACCGGCCGATTAACTGCGGGTTTACTTCACGGGCTTACTTTCCCGGCTTACCTCGGGACCGTCTTTCTGCCGCCGAAAACGACTTTCTCGGTTCAATCCATGTCTCCCTGGCTGGTGAAAGAAATCTCCGGGATCAGACCATCCTAGCGCGCCACACGCTAAACGAGGGTTGGGTGGGCGGGCAAACGAAGAGCGGCGCGACACTGAGCGCGCGAAGAAGAAAGCACGGAGTTCGACTCCGGCTTACTTCCGCTCGCCTATAACAAGACCTCGTTCGGGCTCGTTCGCCAGAACCCACGCTAGCGCAGACGGTGGTCGTGGGTAGACTTTAATCCTGCAAAGGAAGATCCGTCCACGTCCTCCGTCTGTGTCCATGGGCTGTCTGAACATCCACATGGAGCGGGGGTTCTCCATGGGGGAACCTTTCGTCTTACTCCTATCCTATCCTATCCTATCGTCATAAGCTCGGTCGAACGCACCAGGGCGCAAGATATCACATGGGACCGCTCGCGCACTCCTCTCGCGGAACTCTCGACGCCGCAAGCGCGCTCCGTCGCGATACCCGAGACTCTCGACGACGTGCTCTTGAATGGTTTGCGCGTCTCCCACCTCGAGCAGGCAGACGACATTATCATATTCGCAAAGTCGCCTGAGGCGCTCCAACTCAAGCTCGATGCTTTCTTTGCCTGGTGCTGTCGAAACCTACTCGTCATCAACGGGCGGAAATCCTGGTGGATGCCGCTGGGGTGTCGTCCCGTCGCGATCCCCTCTTTCAACATCAACGGGGCCGATGTCCCTCTAGAACACGAGAAGTCATACGTGGGCATGATACTGAACTCATCTTTGTCCGTGGAGCAACGAGCGCACACCGCGGACAAAGCGGCAAGAGCGCACCGGATATCCTGCCTCGTCTTCGGCGTACTCGATCGTAAATGCCTCGAAGTTCCCCCGCGGCCCGCCAGAAAACTCTACATGGGGCTCGTGGATCCTCATCTGACACACGGTGCGGACGTCCTGCCGGACTCGACCAAGATCGCAACAAAGAAGTTGGAGACGGTACAAAAGACGTACCTCCGCAAACTGCTTCGTGTAGGGCCAAGATCTAAGGTGGCGCCGCTGTTCACGGAAACGGGGGTCTCTCCGATTCGATATCGTCGTGCCGACCTCGCCGTTCGCTATCTGGGGTATGCGTTGCAGCGACCCGCTGAGGATCTGGTGCGGTGCGCGGTGCTGGATTCTGCCAGTCTGCTCGCCGCGCGCGCGAAATCGTGGGTGGGCGATCTCGCGAAGGCTTTAAGCTTGCTACCAGTCCCCGTGGGCTTTGATATGCCGGCGGATGGTCATGGTGTGGACGACCTGCGCGAGCGCATCAGAGAGTCCGAGCGCGCGCACCTACAAGACGAAATCGAGTGCAGCGCGAAGCTCCCTTTACTGCGCGGGCGCCTGCACGAAAACTGCTTCCTGCAGGCTCGACCGCGCCCGGCCCCGGTCTCGACGTTTCGCGGTTACTTGAAGCTCTACGCTCGAGAACATCGCACAGCGCTGACTCGGCTGCTCCTGTCGGACCACGGTTTGGCGGTGGAACGGCTTCGGTACGAAGGCGTGGCACACGAGGACAGAATGTGTCGCTTCTGCCTCGTAGAAGTCGAGGACGAGATGCATGCGCTGTTTGCCTGCGATGGAAACGAGGAGCTCGCCCGCTTGCGTTCGGCCCTGGATCTCGACGTCGCACAGGTTAAAGGACATGCTGTCATGGACTCACTGCGAGGGTTGGACTCTTTTTCTGTATTCCAGTATCTCGCGGCGGACAGCGAGACAGTCCCGTCCCTGGCTCGATTTGTGCACAAGGTCTTACGCTTGTTCGACGACGTTCCTATATACAGGAACGCTTGAGTTCTGCACTCACGCGAGCTGCTTCGCATCCACTCAATATATCAAGTTCTCAATCTCAGTAATTTGTGACTAGTGCAGACTGGGGGTTTGGGTAGACTTAATCCTCCAAAGGAAGATCCGTCCACTCTCTCAGTCTGTGTCCGTGGGGTGGCTGAGCGTCCAGACGGAGCGGGGTTCTCCATGGGGGAACTCTCCGTCTTACTTTATCCTATCCTATCTTATAACGGAATGCCGCGCCTAGGCGGTCTAGTCTGCTTCACAGTGACAATCATCGGCCTTAGGTGCGTAACGGTTTCTCGTTTCACATGAAGGACAAGCTACCAGCGTGTACGTCGCCGACAACGATGTTCATATGTATGTCTCCGAACCGGTCGCGGTGCGCCTGTGCTTTGGGTCATTTCTTAGGCACAAATTCAGACCGTGTGATGCTTACAAAAATTGCGTCCAAGGCAGCTCTGGCACGACGGTCCTGAATGCCTTCGGGAGTATGTCCATCCCAGCAGCGGTAACCTGTTCGATTGGGCCTATCCGAATCATGCGAACGCGGTCCACGCTGTGCGCGAGGACTTTGCTCAACCTCGCAAATGGGGATCTGAAACCGGTAGTCAGTGAGATGTGTGTAAGCTGATTCGCAGTCCATACATCGTTGTTCCTCACATTAATTGAGCGAGCAGGGTGGGAATGTTCGGCGTTCCCGTTTCGTTCTCCTTCCCTGTCTTCCTCACGGAGATCTGTTCGGAAGCGAAGTAGTTCGGGCTGCAGGCAAGAGTTGCGGAATGATAAGAAAGAGCAGCGAAGAACGCACGACGATGTCATGGGCATTACCACCATGCAATGCATTCCACCAGTCTGTATGTCGGAAGGAATCCATTATGTATGAATCGACGGGGACGCCGGTAGATGAGGCGTGCTCCATGTACGCCAGCCACAGCCTCGCGTTATCGAACGAAACGCGAGGGAATGTGTTCATAATTTCGGCGAGGGCCATGTCACGGCCCGAAACCGCCAGGTGGAGGAGTATTCGGTGCACAAACTCATCGCGAGACCAATTTCCTGAGGAGCGAATGATGTATGGTCGAGGAATATTCGCCTCCCCTGCTGTAAGTGATAGCGGACTCTACGAGCACCTCAGCTATATATAGCCGCACGCCCGAACGGAACGTTCCACGTACCAACAGATCGCATCCAGGATCTTCTGATTCTCGCTCTCGCTCCGTGGTCTGGATTACGGTCTTAGCATATAGATCCGCACGAAATACTACACATTGAAGAAGGTGGAAGCACCTCCCAGTCCGACGGGTCCAAGGCGGTCGAACAAAGTTCATCGAAGTCGCTGCCTCCATCGTCGTTCAGCTCCTGCCCTTCAAGTGATCTCAGAGGTGTGCGGCGCATACTAGACTGCTTACCTCCTTGCACTTGAGAGAGAGAGCTGTATTTATCCAGTCATGGGGTCTTTGTCTATAAAGATACAAGCTGCCAGGCATTGTTTCAGCACAATGGTTTCGGTCGCGGACAAAGAAGTGGCGATGTCGCAGAACAAGTGTCTCGTCGGTTGCGTCCTTGAGGATTATGTACACAAATCGCATTGTGGTAGGGCAGAAGGTTATTCGCGACGACGGCGCCTTGTCGGCGCCTAGTCGTGGTTGCGTACCAATTCGCGCTGTACCGTCGGACGACGCGAGGGGTTCTTGGCCTCGCGGGACAGGATCCGTCTAAGGACCACTCGTCAGCCTCACAAACACCGCCAAACTTTCGAAACGGCTATGAGCGATGCGTATCAATGTGACAATAGAAGAACAATGCTCTCGATGTGAAACAGCGTCCCAAAGAAGACACTTTCGCAGGAATGTCCCACACGCAGATACTTAAAACGACAAGTCAGTCAAGGGGAGCATTCGGAGACCCGTCTATTCCACCGACAGATGTTTCCATTAGCTCTCCTTTTTTCACGCGAGTATCTTGACGTAATGCGCGTTCGTGTCCTGACCGACGGAGCATACGCTGCTGTCGATCAGCATATCGGACGTAATCCGCGAGCCTTCCACTACGAGTGTCGTGTCTCCGTCCGGCAGCGCAGGCATCTTCACCACTTCGCCGTCTTCTATACAAGGCATGGTTCTTGTAGTACCAACACACACATAAGACGTGCGGCGCGCCTCGCCTGGCCAGGAGATGCTCTCATTCTGGCTCTCGGCGTTGACGGCGCGTATGAGAGTGTTACGGACGACCAGCTCGCTCGCGCCGCCCTTGCAAAGTATGTCTTCGCCCAGACCTGATCTACCGTCTGACTCCCATAGATGCTTGAGGAACATTCCAAGGCGAGGAAGGAGACCTGAAATTTTGTCATAGTCTGTCTATGTATCGTCACGTGTGGTGACTGGGGTTGGAGCGCAAAGATACTGTAATGGTCTACGTGACACTACGTACACATACAAATACAAATCCGGAGTTGGAGTCCGTGCGTAGGTGCGAGCGTCGACTTGTCGAGGGTGCGCACGCGGTCTGTGGGTTGAAACGACAGCTCGAGTATATTAGCCGGCGCGTAAGAGCTGCGCCGGAACTCCGCATTCCATTGGCACCGCTCCGTCCAGCGCGCGACAAGCATCGTCGTCATATTGCGTTTCGCGCGCGCGCCAGCAACATCGCTAAATTTACGGAGGACGTCTGCCTCGTCCCCGTCTTGGAGAGCGCGTCAGTAGCCTCCTGCCCTGCGATTCGTGTTCCTCCTGGCGTGAAACCTCCTCCTACCAACTCCCGTGAGTGCCTTGACCGGCTACAGCCGGGGTGTGTCGCGCGCGACACGCGCTCTGACAGCCATTCGACTCCGTCCTCGTCACATGCCCATGAGCTCCTTGTCGCTTCGCCCTGATTGTGTCGTTCTTCTTCTAGGACGTCCTCGCACAGCGCAGCGCGTACAACACTCGCCCTCTACGCAGGACTCCCCAACTCGCACCCGCACTCATCAACCCCGGTCTCCACTTGTCACGCACACGCACCGCGCAGAGAACATCCGGCTCGTCAAAAACTGGTACCTCGAACACTGCCCGCCATGCCAGCCCGTCGTCATCCACGTGTCGTACCAGAAGCTGCTCAAGTGCTCCGTGCTCAACGAGCTCAAGCGCCGGCATCCCAAGACGATGGTGAAGAACATGTTCTTCTAGAAGACGCGTCTCGAGAACAAAGGCGCCGTGACGGGGGTCGTTGGTGAGTCGAAGTCTCCTTGCAGCGCTCCTCTTTCCTCCTATCCTACCCTATGCTCGATTCACCCCACGTTTTCGTTCCAGTCCTCGCAATTGTCCTCGCCTCGTCCATCTCGCCGTGCCGCACTATGCGCCGCCAGTCACATGCCGTGTCGTTCCGCGCATTCCTCACTGTTCCCCATCGACTCTCCCGCCTTCAGCCCCCGTGTAGGCTGCCCCTCATATCATTCTGGGTGTTCAGACGCCTCGTCACGCACCTCGCCCACATTGCGAAGAATCCATCCTGCCTCGTCCCCCACCGCTTCCTTTCTATTTATTCCTCGCTGCACCGCACCGCGGTCCGAACACGCGCGCCATCCGCCATCCCTGTTTGCCTGTCCTTCGTTCCTTCGTCCCGTGTGTGCCCTATCTGCGCAGCTGCGTTCGCCGCTGGTCCTAGCCGCTGAACGGTGACCTCGGTGACCGTTGATCGTTGACCGTTGACCGTTGACCGTTGACCGTTGACCGTTGACCGTTGACCGTTGATCGTTGACCGTTGACCGTTGACCGTTGACCGTTGACCGTTGACCGTTGACCGGAGTTTCTGCGTTTCACAAAAGACCGAATTGATCATAGGAACAAAGACCGGACTGTCCCGCTCGGGCGGCAGTGCAAATCCTGTCAAGCGGAGAAGCCCAACTTGTGCCTGGTTCGAAGGATGCCGGATTTTCCATTTCGGGAAGTGTCGAATCTTCCCCATTTTGCCGGATGACTCCACACAATAGAAGCGACAAAGCCGACTGAAACAAACAAAGAAGAAAGCTGATTTGTTTCGACAAGGGAGTTCCGAATCTTTCAAAAGCAGTGCGAGACTGAATCGTCCTGACGGCAAAACTCGCATTCTGCCTCCGCCGACACAAGACGAATTCCTCCCGAAGTCACGATCCACTTTCTTCCGGCTGCTGGATAAGCTTGACAATTGGCGCTATGTCACGAATCTGAATCTTGCAGGGTGCGCATAATTCGAAACCTTCCACCTTGCACATTTGAGAATACTGCCGGTGACGCGCAATACAAGGTCTTTCTCACCGCAGTAGCCGGAACTTTTGCGCGTCTCCGGGAGATGGACATGTCCACGTGATAGAATCCAGAATCTTCCTGGAACTGCGAAAATTCGGCACATTCTGCCTCACATGCAAGATTCGGTCTCATGCACATATATGCAAAATTCTCGGTTCCTTCCTGTGTGAAGTCGCGCGTCTATCCGGTACGCGGCCTGAGTTCAGCTGTTTAATGATGCGGTGCGCCTGTCGTTGTGTCATTGCTCCTAGGCGTGCGCCTGGCGCGTCGAGGGCAACTATCTTCTTCTTCATGTCCTCTGGCTCTGGCTGCTCAGGTGCACGCTCAGAGGCGCGGGCGGCCTCTCGTGCTACATTTATCGTTTGCGTCACTTCTGGCCACCCAGACCTATGGCGGCTGACATAGGTCAAAGTCGTGCGCGCGGCGCGGCGACGAAGCGCTGCGACTGTCCGTCGGAAGATGTCTGCTGTCTCCGGGACGTCTGTCCACCCGACATCTTCGTGGTGCTTTCGTTTTGTTGTGAGGCGCTGAACTACACGTCTGTTGTTCGTCACAATGTGCAGCTCTTTCGTGTCTGGTGCCACTAGTGCGGCCCGAAGGACCGCGTACGCTGCGCTCCGTTCTTCGGTCTGGACATCTCCTGCGCTAGATCCACTTTCGTCCTCGGCCTCACTGTTCGGGAAGTGGATGGCCCAGCCTCCTTGTGCTTTGGCGGTGCGTCCGTGCAGGCAGGAGCCGCTTGCGTATACGTGAACGCTATCGGGATGCGGCCTGTACCATTCGCGAAGACCAGCGTCCCTCCTCGCGATGATGTGTGGAGAATCTGGCTGAATTCCCAACTGATTTGTGAATATGCGCATGTAATCGGCGAGGTTGCTCGATTTGTTTTGGTCTGGGTCAAAGGCTACGGCGTCGTCTGCGTCAAAACAGGCCTCGTTCTCCAATTCCTGGTCTCGTGTCAGCGAGAGATCATCGCCCGGCTGGGCCGTATTAATGTTCCACTTTGGGGCAATGTCTGCGAGGATCTCCTCTCCGTATTTCTGACAGTCGGAGGGGAAGTTGCACCCCTCCTACCGGTCGTACTGGCAATTCTGGCAATTACAGTCGTTTTCCCCTGTGTGGTGTGGGTTGTCGAGTTCGGCGAGTTCGTCTAGACCATCTACTAGGTATACATGGTGGTTTTTGCGAAGGCATCGAGCCTCTTTCGTATGTTGGCTCGCATTTGGGTGTTCTCGAGCGAAATGTGACCATATGGGAACTTGGAGACGGACTTCGTCTGGTACATAAGGCGCATCGGCTACGACTCCAAATGTCTTTGCAACGTTCATCATGGATTTGAGTATGAAGGGGAGCTTATTATTGTTCGGTTTCCAGTCCTGGATAAACGGGTTGTAGCGTGCATCAAGTGGTGTCTTTATGCCGTCCGCTTTTCTAGCATTGAGTGCTAGAATCACGTCGGCTAGGTAGGCCCACGTCGGCCGTGCACCTTCGTCGCTAAGGTACTCTCTTAGCCAAACGGTATATGCAGCTTGATTTCGTGCCGCCACGTCTAGAAGATTTTTCCCGCCTTCGTCTTTTGACTTGCGGAGAGTGTCAATATTTATTGGGTGGCGCTTAGTTCCTGCCCAAATAAAATCTGAGATGATCTTGTTGATCTTTAGTTCGATGGAGCGTGGCATTCCCTGTGCGGCTGTCAGGTATTGGGTATAGCCACCGACGTATATCTGCACTAACGTGCATCTGCCGTCAATTGTCGGGTTCAGCTTGGACCATGCATCCAGCTTCTTCGTGATTTTCTCGAGGATCGGCGCCCATAGACCAGGGCCGTCGACCTTATTCCCTGGCCAAGTGCCGAGTACTCGAGTTGCCTCGCCATCGCGGGCGATTCTTATATGTGCCGCGATTTCTGTGTCGCCGTCGCAAAGGAGGCGCGTTCTGATAAGCCGCTCACGGAATTCCGGAGTCCCGAGCGGGATTATTTCAGTCTTAGCGACGTTAAACTTTGCGCCAGCCGCTCTTTGCCACACTTGGAGAATGCTGAGAAGTGTGGCATACGAATCACTTTCCCTGAGGTAGACAGTAGTGTCATCCGCGTATAACGAGGCGACGAGATTTGTCCTCAGGCCGGGTATGTCGTATCCCGTTATCGCCGAGTTGCGTAGCATTGCTGAGAGCGGTTCAATGGCGAGATTGAAGAGTAGACAGGACAGTGGATCTCCCTGCCGCACGCCCCGCGTGACTTTGAACGGATCACTTAGGATCCCGTTTATCATAACCGCAGTGTATGCTTGACCGTAGAGTGTCTCTACTGCCTTGACAAAGTTTTCTGGTAGGTTGAATCGGCGTAGGACTCGAAACAGATAGTCGTGGGCGACTTTGTCATAAGCCTTCTCCTGATCTAGAGCGACTATCATTCCGTTTTCCTCTGTTGCTTCTGCATAGTCCGTTAAGAGGGACGTAATCTTTGCGTGACTGGTGATATTCCGGCCCTTCATGAAGCCGGCTTGCGCATCGTTTATCATCAGCGGAGCGACCTCAGCAAGCTTGATTGCGAGGGCTTTGGTAAATATCTTGTAATCCGTGTTCAGAAGGGTGATTGGTCTGTAATTTGCGATGACCGTGCGCTCGCCTTTCTTGTAGAAGGGGCATAGCCACCCCTCAGCAAACTTCGAGCCTGGTAAGAGCCCGAAGCGCTCAATGTCGCGGTACAGCATGGTAAGTAGTGCTACCACATTGAATGTCGGTGTATCGGAGTCCTTAGACTCTTTATATCGCCGCTGTAGTGTTTTCCAGAACTCATAGATGATGCCGTCCAGCCCTGAGGCACGCCCGTTCTTTGAGAGCTCCAGAGATGTGAGTACGTCCTCTTCTGTGAGTCGTTGCGCAAGTCGAGATGTCTCAGTCTCCCCAATGGGTGTGATACTGTCCAGCGCCTCTGTAATCGCTGTTTCTCTCTCCATAGCGTCTGGATGTATATCAGCAGTTTGGATTGAATCGTGGTAATCGGCGGCTAGTTTCGCCATTCCAGGCGTGTCGTTACGGTGCTCTCGACCGTCTGATCCTGGTACTTCAAGTGAGAGCATCGTGTCGCGCGTTTTATTGTCGCGAGCCCAGTTTAGCCACGTCCGGGATACCGTTTCGCCCTCTGCCCAATTTCGGGCGTTTCGATGCGCGAGTGTTGCGTCCATCAGACCGGAGCGTGCGTCTTCCAGCTTCTTCTCGGCTGCCTTGAAAGCTTTACGGGTATCGTCGCTCAGATTGAGTCTCATTTCAGTTTTTGCGGTATCCCGCTCTTTTTCAAGTTCGTCAATGAACTTCCTCCGTCTACAGTTGATCTCACGTTGGTGTCTCTTTGCAGCAGTAATAACAGATCTCTTGAATTCGTCGTATATGATCTGCGGATTGTTTTCCGGCGTTCGTTCATCTTCCGAGTACGCTTTGAGGCGTGTTAGAGCGTGTTGGCCAGCCGTCTCAACGGCAGCAAGAAAGTCCGGGCAATGGAGAAGTGATTCTTTCATTGACCAGCGACCTGGCCCAATCTCGGGCATATCGAGGTTCACCAGCTCTACCGAGACACGACTATGGTCATCGCGATTCAGGCTTGAGGTCTCAATCTTCCAGTTTCGGCTGGAGTCAAGTAGCGGTTCCGTAACATAAATACGGTCAATACGGGACATGCTGGAGCGCGAAGCATCGCGCCAGGAGTACTCTACTGAGGACGGGTAGGTGGCTCGCCAGCCGTCGGTGACATTACAGAGCCGCTTTAGGTCGTCAAAGCTATCTGGCGCATCGATGCTGTGTAGTGCCATCGGGAAACGGTCGACATTATCTTCGACGAAATTCATATCCCCAAGGATTACGTCGGGTTTGGGGATTCTCCCGCCCGAATGTCGGATCTTGTTTGCAATGGTAGCCCACATCTCGCGGCTTTCGCGAGCATCATTGGGTGCGTAGATGGCAAGAACCGTGAGCTCGTCATCCTTATGCCAGTTGAAGGTGGCGAGTAGTGCACGGCCTGGTATGAGTTCGTGCGACTGTATTCCGTTCGTATTCGTCAGGAATTTGTTAAAGGCGAGGGCGACGCCTCCAGCACCGGAGGGATTATCCGGGTGCGCAGAATTGATAACATAGAGCTCCTTATGAAATTGCTCTATTTCCCGCATATGAGACGGAGTGAGGTGCGTCTCTTGGATAGCCATTACGCCAATCTTATCTGTGAGAATGCTTGCCTTTAGCTTCTTCCACTTCGCGGAACCGACAATTGTCGTATTTCCGCGGCCGCGCATGTTCTCCGATGCGACAAGTAATCGCGCAAGAGTGCGCTTTGTGCTGAGAGGCGTGCGCCGAGTGTTCGCAGGGCTTGTCCTCGGCAGACCTGGATACGGCCTATGTGGTAATCCGAGGGTGATCGGACTGCTGCGTTGGGAGTGAGAGTCGGCGGGAGTGCCGGGCCACGAGGTTTGTGGCTGCAACGGATGTTGCTGGTCAGGATTGACCGGCGCAGTGTGCGCGTTCGGCGAGGTAGCCGGGGTGGGTGTATCGGTGACACCGGGGTGGTGTGCCCCATGTTGCGACGTGTGGTCGCGGGAGTGACTCCCTAGCCTCGGTGAGGCTCGCGCGGGGGAGCGAGAGTCCGCGCAGACGTTCTCCCCCTCCCTCGCGGTCGCCTCGCCGTTGTACTGGGAGTCGGGTGATGGGGGTTGTCCGCCGCCTAAACCCTCCGCTCCATCCTCGCGCACGCGAGTGGCAGACATGCCTCGCGTTGCTCCGTCGCGGAGAGCCCGTAATCCGAGCCCGTCAACGATTTCCTGAGAATGTGTAGAGTTCAATAAGTGTGCTTCAGGGTGTACAGTATATCTCGCAAACGAGGGGCTGCACCCCCAACGTTGCACAGTAAACAACGAGCCGGCTTACGCGGTGGGATATGTCGGTCAGTACTGAGCGTGCGCGCGCCCGGGCTGCGCACTCGTTCCCGACGACTTCAGCATCTCTGCACGGCACTCCCAAGGCCTAAATAGGCCGCCGTTAGGGTATATACCGCATGGCTTTCCTGTCCCGATAACGGTCAGTATATTTGGGCCATGACGGTGCGCTTGCTTAGAGTTTGCGCATAGCTCTGAGTCTGACAACCGCAGCCAACGCCGGATCGACGGCCACGAGACTCACGAACCCATATGCTGGGCATTTGAACAATTTCGGGAAACGTTCTGTATTCCGCGAGACACGAAGGTATGATACAGAGCGCGTAGTGCGCATGGGATGGGTTGCGCCGGCCGTCGTACGGTTGCAGGCGACGCCGCGGTCAGCAGGACGTAGGTGACAGGAATAGGTAGGCGGTCTAGCAGTTCTGGGTAGACAGAGGATATTCTGATGGGCAGAAGATTGGACGTGTGTTATGGTCGACGCTGCACGTTGAGAGTGGGTCGGGATGGGGGACGAGCGACTCGTGTTGGAGACACCGGGCACGACCGCTGCATACTGCCAGTCTCGGTACCCGGCGTTGTCTTTAAGACGTATGGTGAGCGCGCGTGGGAAAATGGATAGGGCGCGTCGTATGGCTGTGTGAGCGCGAAAGGTGCTGCGCGAGCGATGAGCGTGCAGTCATCCCGCAACGACGAGGCCGATCTGCACAGATCCAAGTGCCCCAGTGTCGACCTCGGGAGCAGAGAGGGATCCAGTCATGGTTAGGAGCGAATTGGGGTGCGCGATGGCGAGCGATGGGTGCGGTACGGTGACCGGCCGGGCGCGATGGCGCCGGCGACGATGGCGGACGATTGACGTCGCGACAAATCGCCATGGCCTAGGATAAGGCATATATAGTCGCACGGAGGCGAGCGCAGGTGAGCGCGGGCGGCGGGTGAGCCAGGGTGCGAATAGCACCATACGGACATGGTGATTCGGGCAGGTCGTAGTCGGATTCATCAAACGAGGAAGAAACGGTTTGGCTTCCATCATGATGTTCAGCGAAAGCGAAGATGACGGCGCGCGTTTGGTGTATGTTGGCGATTCTCGGGAGACAACGTGCGGACCGAACGACTTTCTTTCGCCGGTTTAATATTTGTACACTTTATGACTCATAGAGAGTTCTGGCAGAACATGTCAATGGGGATGAGCTGAGCTCCTAGTGGGCTTTATACCAAAGCCACTTCTCCGAAACACTAGCTTCAGACAGTAACTATTATTATTTGTACCGCTAGTACTCGACAGGAAAATACCACGGGATTTGTCCCGGACTCCCGTCGTGGGAGGAATGAAGACCCCACGCGATTTGGAATGTTCTGCCTGTCACTGTCTCGGTCCTAACTTTCTCAGTAATTCCATTGTGATCCTCTGTGTGGGGATGTGTCTAGCAGATGATGAGAGCGAGAGCGAGTTCGAAAGGTGTTGCTGTGCTCCAGAGGAGGGATTGGTATTTATACCAAGTAGGATTCAGGACGCCGGTGAGTACTTATAAGCTGGGGTTTTGGGACAGAGGGGGGTCTACGAAGCGGTGACAGTGGTGGTCTACCGGCATTATTCCCTTTCGGCAGTATGTTCGTGTTCTGACCGCTCGGCACTAGCAGACGATGAGAGTGCATTGACGTCATGTTCAGTGCATTACGAGAGGAAGGTGCGTTTGATATCTGCTTTATAGTTTTGCCCGCACGGGGAGCGGGAGCACATTCGGAGTTTGAAAGACGGTTGGACGCGACCGCGCACGATGATGAGCGAAACGGACGAGCGGGCGCGTGCGGTAGACTACGCGAACGCGGCGGGCAAGCGACACGAGCTCGAGCCCATCGTTGGCGGGGACATGTCGAACCTGACACCCCAAAACGACGTGGAGATGGCGAACGAGGACGACAGCGGCGGGGACGACTCGGACTCGGGCGACGACGAGCAGGACGACGACGAGGATAACCCCGCGCTACTCGAAGCTGCGCGTGCGAGGCTGGAGGACACGGCGCGCAAGTACCTGGCCGCGCAGACGCACGAGGTTGTTATACCGAGTTATAGCGCGTGGTTCGATATGGGGAGCGTGCACGCTGTGGAGAAGCGCGCGCTGCCCGAGTTTTTCAATTCGCGCAACAGGAGCAAGACGCCGAATATTTACAAGGAGTATCGGTGCGCGCGACCAGTGTTACTTTGTGCTATCGCTGACGCGTTCTCAGGGACTTTATGATCAACACGTACCGACTGCGACCGAGCGAGTACTTGACCGTCACAGCCTGCAGGAGGAACTTGGCGGGCGACGTGTGCACCATCATGCGAGTACACGCTTTCCTCGAGCAGTGGGGCCTCATCAACTACCAGGTGAGCATCGCGCGTCCTTCCTCTCGCGCTGGACGCTGTCCTTGTCCCGCGCCGCGTACACCTCCCTTCTACCAACCCTCACTCCTGCGTCCTTCATTCGCCTGTCCCTGTCGTCATGGCGGGCTCTTCGTCCTGGCGTCGTTCAGTCCGTGCGGACATGCTGTCCTGGCTTCGCTCGTCTGCTTCCCGCTGTACAGTCTACATAGCTTCTTCCCGTCTTCTTGTCCCTCCTGTCCCGCTCTCGCTGACCTCGCGACACAGGTTGACCCGGACACGCGCCCCGCGGCGCTCGCACCGCCGTTCACGGGCCACTTCCGCGTCGTGCTCGATACCCCACGCGGCCTCACGTCCGTCCCGCCCGTCCATCCAGGCTCCAAGCCCCAAGCCCCTCCCCCCTCTTCCGCCGCCGCCCAACTCCCCGCCAGCCTCGAGCTCCGCCAATCGCTCTACCAAACCTCTGCGAAATCGTCCAAGCCTCTCTCGTCCTCCGAGGCGGACGCGCTCGTCGGGTCCGCGAGCGGCGCAGGCGGGAAGAGCTACGCGTGCGACACGTGCGGCGCCGACTGTTCGAGGGTGCGGTACCACTCCCTCAAAGCCAAGATGGAGATCTGCGCGAGCTGTTACGCCGACGGTCGGTTCCCGAGTAGCATGTTCAGCGGGGACTTTGTCAAACTCTCTCATGCCGATCCCTCTTTCCTCTCTTCTTCCTCCTCGGGCGACGGGGATTGGACGGACGCGGAGACACTGCTGCTACTCGAAGGAGTGGAGATGTTTGACGACGATTGGAATCGCGTGGCTGAACATGTGGGGAGTAGGAATGCGCAGGCTTGCGTGAGGCGGTTTGTTCAGCTGCCGATTGAGGATGCGTTCGTCTCGCGCGAATCGGGGGGTGGACTGACGTATGGTGGACGGCTCCCATTCGAGAAGGCCGACAACCCGGTGATGAGCGTCGTTGCCTTCCTCGCGGGCGCTGTGGGGCCTGCTGTAGCGTCAGACGCTGCCTCTACGGCGCTCGGCGTCGGGGTGGAGGTTGGGGGTAAGGGTGGGGTGCCGCCGAGTACGGCTGCGAGACTTGCGCTGGCTGCTAGTGCGCGGAGCGCGGCGGGCTTGGCGGGCGCGGAGGAGGCGCAGGTCGCTGCTGGTGTGAGGACGCTTGTGGGGTTGACGTTGAAGAAGTTGGAGTTGAAGGTGCGTTTTCTGTTTTTTCCCATTCTTTCTTTCTGTTGCTTTGCCTGTTCCTTGTTTCGCGTTTGGCCCATGACTCGGTGTCGTTCTTGCCGCGTCGTCGTCCTGCTTTCGACTTCCACTTTCCTCCCCGCCTATCGTTGTTTCCAACCCGGCACCGGCTTCCACGCCCTCTTTTTTGTGTCCCCGACCCCATCTTCTTTCCACACCGTATATCCCATCGATCCTACCGTCTTTCACCGTCGTTCCTCCTTCCTTGCCGCACGTCGTTCATTCCCTTGTCGCCGTCATCGTTATTCCCTATCGCCGTCATCGTTCTGTCCTCTGCGCCATCATCGTTCTTCTCTCGTCGCCGTCTTTCCTCGTTCCTCGTCGCTTGCAGCATGTTGCCCATTCCCAGCCGCCGTCGTACCTCTGCCCTCGTCTCCGTCACCGCTATAACCTCCTCCCGCGCCGTTCTTCCGTCTTTCGCCGCCGTTCTTCTTCCCTCGCCGCCGTCATCGCTCTTCCTATCCTCGCCGTCGTTTCTCTTCCCTCTTCGCTCTCTCATCGCCGTCGTCGCTGACTCGTCACTTGCCTCGCAGATGGAAGCATTCGAAGAACTCGAAGCAGTCCTAGAAGACGAACGCGCCTCGCTCGAACGCGCACGCGCAGGCTTAGTCGCAGAGCGCATCGCCCTGCGTAAAGCCCGCGGCGCACTCGGTCTGCCCGTCGGGTCTGGGTCCAGTTCCGGGGTGGGCGGGTCTGTTGCGCGGAGCGTCGGCGGCGGCGTTGAGGGGGCGGAGGGGGGTGGGCCGGTGGAGGGTGGGAGTATCGCGTCGCTTGGTTGAATGGAGGGCGCCACAAAAGCTGTTGTTGTTGATAGAGTGTCCGCTCGCTATGTTGTGATCGCCTGACTGCCTGACTCCTCGCTCCCCAGAAAGCGTGTATATTGTACGTCCTAGCTATAGCTATAGCTTGAAATTCCTTTCCGATAATTCGTTTTCCCTCGTCCGTTACAGTAGGTTTTGTAAGTCATCTCGGTACACGGCGCGTGCATGCTCTTAGGGTGTGGACAGTATAAGATAAGCCTGGCTTCCTGCTCAGTCTCTTCACACTCCTCCCTCGCCCTCATCATCTGCTATCACGCGACACTGCAGCATCTCTGCAATAGTTCAGCAACCCGGGCCTTCTTGATTATCGCTCTATGCCTGTGGAGAGGGACAGTTCTCCTCGTCCCATCTCGAGAGATTATACCAGACGAAGGTCTTGTTCTTCTTCCTTTCAAGTTGCTCATGAGGTAAAGTGTGTGGGATTCCGAGGTTTCCGGCCAGATGAAACGGATCCCGACGGACTTGCGCCTCAGGACCGAAACTTGAAGCGTTTTTGAGATCTTCCTTGTCTGGAGCGGTTCAAGAAGCGTAATTTGCTTCCGAACCGCTCCGGATGCACAGTTGGCTCACACTTCACAAGGAGGGTGGGACTCTGAATCAAACATCGTTCGGACCGAATTTGATTTAATGCCATACGGATCAGCGTATTGCGTATTGGTGCTTAGGCTACGTATAAAGCCTCCACCCCACAGTCGAAGGTTGTTAGGTAGTGATTCCCTCCCGCTCTCATCATCTGCTGCGCTGCGATACAGTCGAGTCTTCAAGCAATGCTATTGGCAGAATCGGATTTTCAAGTCCCCGTACAATCTCTGTGTACGACTAGTACTCTTCCTGCGAGAATTTTGGTCGCCGCTCTTGGGAAATGTTCAGATACCTTTGCGGGATAGAGCGGGAGAAGGACAGAGCGGGAGACTCCTATACCGACGAGACCAGGCTGAGATTTTTGATTTGAATCACTGCCTGGCCGGGTGTGCCGTATTGCAGTTCAGGGGATGTCAGAGAGCAGTGTAGCCTGCGGACCGAGCACACCGGAGCCTTAATTTGCAGAGCCTCAATATAAGGCTGAGGCGACTCCATGCGAATTGAAGAACGACACTCTTATCATCTGCTATACCGCAACACAGCAACCTCATGACATACCCCATTCATGCGATGAATGTAGTCCCCAGGAGACACTAGTACTCACAGGGAAGCTAAGACTGTGGATTAATATCCCGAGTCAATGTCGCCCACTCCGAGTCGTCGTCGTTCTCTAGAGGTTGCTCCTCAGAATAGACGACAAATGCACACCGCTTTGCTATACCTCTACTGTCCCATAGGAAGTTGTACCTCGGGGCAGCGAATCGATCGCACGAATTCGAAGGGTATGTATAAAACGATCCTATTCCTCCTTAGTTTACTTTACATGACCCATTTCCATCGCTCTCATCATCTGCTATACTCGTCAAGTACACACGCGACGTATTGACGCACCACATTCGTGGCTACGCTGCGTAACTGCCTCCTCCGCGGCTCGGCCTTCGGCTCCGCAGAACCGTTCGTATCGATACATTCGCTCCCGCACGCATTGCAACCTCTGTACCTTACCGCCGCAGCTTAGATAGAGATCGTTTTGAGTTTAGTTCGTCTCAACTGAGACATGCATTGTACAGAACCATAGAGAAAGCGGTATAAACTGTCGGAGTCGGCCAACAGCGAGGCGTGAAGTGCCTAACTACTGTATACGACTCAATCTCGAGAAGGATTCGCAATAACACCCATCGTCGTGGGCTAGTCTACGGGATGCAGAAGTAACATCTGGTAAGTAATGACCTGGCTTCGCTGGCGGGCATCACCAACCTTAACTACTCGTGTGCGTCGCCTCATTGCTCCGAGTCCAGCCCATTTTCGCTGTCAGCATCTTCCGAATCCTCCGAGCTCTCCGAGTCCCCCCAGTCCTCCGGGTCCTCCCACTCCTCCGAGTCCTCCGAGTCCTCGAAGTCCTCCTCCGGTCGCTCTTCCAGAATAAATTCTACAGCGAGAGGCTGCAACATCGTCGAGACGTACCACGGAACGCGCGACATATTCGGGCTGCTGATAACGAGCTTCGGTAGACGCGGGCAATCGAGGACTATGTACGGGTCTATAATCCCCGGCAGCTGTACGCTAAACCACGCCTTCCAATATTTCACCGGGAGATGGCAGTCGAATCTGAGACACGAGAGTATTGGCACCGTCAAACGCACCGGCAACGCGTCGTCCCAGTACGAGAGGTCGCAGTCACTGTACGAGTAGCTGGCAGACTCGCCGCGGCTAATGTCAACCGTCAACGTAGTCAACGAGGGCAGAGTTAGATCGCCCTCGAATAATCTGATGAATCCGCTGATACCGAATATGTGCAGGTGAGATAAGCGCGAGCAGTGCGCGATGTTCGGCGTGAGGATGTCGTTATAGTACTCTCTGCAGTCGGGTAGCAGGACCGTGTACGTGATATCGCTCTCCGCCTTCAGAGACACGCACGTGGCAGGGTGCACGCGCGGGGGCGATGGTGCCAGTGTCATCGTCCACGGCTCGTCGCGAGGACGCGACGCAATGAACAAACGAAGGAATGGCTCCAAAGTCGATGAGAGGTCGACTTCAAGCAGTTCTAGCCGACCACTGGACTCGGCCCAACGGTCCATGAGGTTGCCGAAGTCCTTGGCCTTGGACGAGCCGGGGTCGGTACACAGTGAGACAGACCGAAGGTTCGATGGTAGAGGTCCCTTGGGAAACGTTAGACTTCTGACCGGGTCAGAGGTGTCGATATATTCCAGCCGTAACGTCTCGAGTCTTGGCATCCAAGTGAACATGTCGGTCAAATCGGCTTCCCAGCATAGTGACCCAGAAAAGTGTCGAAGTGACAAGAATGGGCTCGAGTCTGGTCTAGTGGGAAGCTCGAATCCGTAGCCTGTCATCGAATGTAGAATTGGCACCCATGCTGGAGGTACGTGGAAATGCTCCAGCTCACTGATGGCGTCCTCATACACGGAGAGAGTTCGAGAGTCGCTCATTAGCGTCAGATGCCGCAGCGAGACCATAACACCCGCCGCATCGCGGAAGAATACCCAGGTAGCTCTGTAGATATCGGAAATGACGAGAGTCCGAATCCTGTGTAGATTCTCGCGCCCGTTGTGCTGCAGAGGGTAGATCGCCGGTACGGGGCATTCGATGTCGAATGGGAGGCTATGCGACCGGCGAAGCAGTGTTTCGAAGTAGTCAGCCGAGAACCAGGCTGGGTCGGTCGGAACGAGAGCTGTCCAGAGTGTAGGTTCAGCAATGGCGACGGCGCGCCAGTCCCGCGAGACGTGTGTAACGGTCAAGCGGTCTTGGGGCTCCAGCCACTCGAAGCACGCGAGAAGAACCTCGAGCGGCAGTTCAGCAGTGACGCTTTTCGTGCGGTTCCAGGAGTAGGAGAAAGCGTCGATGGCCTCGCGCACGCTCGCCTGAAGTGCACGTGTCCCACTCATCACTTCACCGGCACTATAAAGAGTGCGCGTTAGCAGCAGCCGACACTGCTGTGAATAGCGTACGATTGCGCGTCATGGAGTGCATCCTGGAGGAGTGCTGTGGTGAACGAGAAGATACATCCTTGATGGTTCGGCGTAAGAGGCATAGTGTGGTCAACTTTGGACCGCGCGCCTGTCTGCAGACCATTGGTACATGCCATCGTTCGAAGATCCGAGATCCGCGTAAGGCGGTAAGGTCTGCAGCGCTTCGATATCAGGGCGCCGGCGACAGAGCGCGACTCAGTCCATATTCAAAATTGCAGACCCTAACCGACGCCGGCGTTTCGTGAATTCGCGCGTAATGTGCGCAGGGAGGTTCCATATACGTGCTCGGCATTCTCGGCCCATCTATGCGGGTGCATGCGTGTTTGAGTTGTTACGGTCAGAGCCAAGATGCGGGTCGGCAGAACGCGGACCCTAACCTTCCTCGTGCCGGCGTGACGGCGTTCTCAGACTGACTCCGGTTTGGTATAAATATCAAGCCCTCCTACCAGTGGAGCACAGCAAGACCTTCAACTCGCTCTCGCTCTCATCATCTGCTAGACGCATCCCCACACAGAGGATCACATGGACGTACTGAGAAAGTTAGGACTGAGATAGTCCTGGACACAGCTATGCAATTCGGGCGGGGTCTTCATTCCATGACGACAACGGGAGTCGGAACAAAGGAAGAAACACATACACAGGTTGACTCTGAAGGGCCATGACCTCGCTCTTCGCGAAACGCTTTGTATGTAACCTGGTTTCCCCTGACGCCAGACGCACTTGATGCTCAAAAATGCAGTGTACGGTACGATTCCAATCCACAGGTGTCATACTCCTCACAGCTTCAGGCTTCAAACTCTGGCTCGCGTACAGTACCTGCGACATCCGGATTCCGGGACCGGGAGAAGGACTAGAGTTTAGTAAACCAAGGCGTTCTCGCCTCATCTTTCCTTCAATTCCCGCTCTCATCATCTGCTCTACTCGGCGGGTACACAAGGCAAAGGGGTTTCCGTAATGCCGACACCGACGCTCTCTTCACAGGACCTTCACTGGAAAAGAAAGGAAGATACTGTAGTACTATTCGCTGTCACTGTGGCATTGACATGTGCGCATGTTCAGAGAAAGGAGACGAGACAAGAGTCTGGAGAGTTGTCTTGAACCCGGCAAGACAGCACTGTAACCTCCCGGGCCGAAAGCCCCGTATTAACGCCCCACTCTCATCGAGAATATCCTACATGCACTCGCACACTCTCGAAAACTGCAAGGGTGTGAGGTTGAGCAGCTAAACCCAAAAGGCGGGACTTCGGAACTGCTTAGAAGGATGTCAAAGCGTCCGATAATCCCGAGTCGCGTAGAGCGGCTATTTCCTGGACGCCGTCATCCCTCTTTCTGCCCACACCACCTCGTCCGGTCAGGCTCCAGTAATAACGCAAGAGCTCGACTTGCCCAGTACCAGATCTTCCCACTCGACTGCGCCAGTGCGCAGGTGCGCCTTGCTAGCGGTCCGGGTCTGAGCGCAAAATCTGCGTTTACGACCTTTTCGGCTATGCCACGTTGCTCTTCCATTTGAGTACTCAAAGCGCGATAGCAGGCCGTGCGAGGGGCTTGGCGCTTGTTCTGGCAGCTTACGTCGCGATGCGCGTGCTCGATTTTCCTGACCCACGCTTCAGATCGCTAGCACTCGCTACTAAGACGTCGACTCGCCCTGTACGCGTTTGCGGCCGCAGAAACTCCTCGTGACGCCATTACGATTCTTGTGCGCGTTTCCAGACAGAAGTCTAGCCCGCGCGCCGCTCCATGTTCCTCGTGCGCGTCGCCTCACGCCGCATGGTTCGTAACAATACATATGGGCTCTGCTCCTCACCGACTGCCCAAATGCGGTCACGAGTACCGGCGACGATCTCGCTGGCCGCGGCGTGCTCCGCCAGACACCTGAATTCGGGCTCTTCCTGCGCTATACTTCAATCGGCCCGTATCGAACCTTCTCTTCTGAATAGCTCTCTGGTTTGCGGTATATAAAGGGACAAGCACGCACGATAGCGCGAGTCGACCACTCTTCCTGCAGAAATGGATTCCACGACGTTCACCACTAACCTTCCGCTCACGTTCGGCGTCGTGGAGATTGGCGTCGCCCTCGCCATCTTGTATGAACCTCTACATCCTCACTGCCGCGCCTGATCCCCGTTCGTAGTCACTCCGGCATGACCATGGTCCAGGCAGGAAACGTGCGCTCTCCTTCAAGCTTGACTGCACTCTATGTCCATATCCTCTGACTCAAATGTCGTTGCAGTACTTCCGCATGTTCCCCGGCGACTCGACGTTGCTCAAGGCGCTGGTCAGTCCTTTACGGCCACCAGACGCCCGTGGCCCACTAAACTCCTGTCTTACAGGTTGTTGCTATATCGTAAGGATGCTCTATTACGTTCCTCTCCATCTACATGACTCACAGCTCGTCAGGGGTACCGATATCCTGCATACGGGTCTAATCGTCCACGCGGTGTACTACTACACGATCCAGACGTACGGCGATCCTCAAGCGCTTTCCGGAATCGTGTGGAGTCTCCAGGCGACCATCCTGCTCGTCGGGCTCAGCATGCTCGTCGTTCGCGTACGTGCCGCCTTCCACCCCCCGTCTTCCGCTCATGCCCATGCCCATCCAGACGTATTTCTGCGCCGTCCGGGTCTACCGTCTAACATCGAGCGCCCTGGCCGCGATCGTCTGCTGGGTCCCTGCACTTGTAGCAGCGGCGATCAACCTCTCCGTCGCGATATCAGTATTCATCGACCCGTCCTGGTCGATCGCGCGCACATACAGTTTCATCTGGCGACTAACGGCCATTGTATGTCTGAGCGCGGCGACCGACGTCCTCGTCGCCTGTTGCATATGCTACGGTCTCTTCAAGTTGCGCTCGGGCTTCTCCGCGAGCGACCAGATCGTCGACAAGCTCATCATATGCACCGTCGGTATGTCTGCGTCTGCGTCTATGTGTTCTAGTTCTGTACTGAACGACGGTTCGCGTTACCGGTGTAGGTTCTGGACTGCTTACCAGCGTGGCAAGCGTCATTCAAGCTGTCACGGTGCGTCATGGCACTAATATGATCTGCACTGCACTGAGCTGAACTGCATCCCTGACACCAGTACCTGACCATGGATAACTGTACGTCACACTAGCCAAAACGCCCGCCAACCACACCCCTGACTATGTCAGTCCTGTTCTTGGCATTCTACATCCTCATCGCGAAGCTCGTCAACAACTCGCTCCTCGCCTCGCTCAATGAGCGAAAGTACAGTCGTCAGACGATGACAGTTACGCGTGCGGCCCGCATGTCTGGAGACGGCTCGTCCACAGCCGTAACACGCGGGTCTACCAAGGTCTGTCGTGCTCCATCCAAGTGACTCGTGCTTATTGATTTGTCTAGCGCGGGCATGCCTCTCCTTACAATGGTACCGTCATGACGGAGACTGACAACGGGGTACGTCGTGTGGTTTACTTGTTGGTCAGGTCTCTGACGGAAGTACAGTTGGAGATGAAGTCGGCGCTGTCCTCGCCTATCGACGCTCCGATGGGGCACCACGAACTCGCATTCGCCGTCTGATATACACGTCGCGTACCGGTACATATGTGTTACATTAGAGCGTAAATCGTAACCGTGAGGTCGTCTGAATCGTTCTATAAGCACAGTACAGAATCATTCCCAACTGAAACCTGGGTATGGTCAATGGGCACCCGCAGACGCGACCAATGCCATCCTATCAGCAGCGGATAACCGTCGAAACTCCTCCTCGCGGGTCTTGCACAAGTTCGTAAGAGCAGCGAGCAGTGTGCTTGGGACGACCGCTCCTGTCTCCCGGGCCGTGAACGCTGCCGCGCACAGCGGAACTAGGCTCGTAAAAGCATAACAAGTGCGTCCCTCTTTGTGCCTCCAATCTATCTCCTTGCCGAAAGGCTCTGCAAAGAACTTGATGAGCGGTGGGAGGTCCACGATCGGCTTTCCTTTGAATGTCGCCAGCGGTACCACGTTGAAGGATTCGGGCGACACGTCTGTAAGGACGCACGGCCGGGAGATATTGGTCCTGCGAACGCGGAGGTGCGAGTAACGCTCTGTGGCGAGTCCCAGACGGTCGTAGGTGGTGAGGCTGCTTATGGCGACGAGGCGGCGGATGGTGTCTTGGATCGAGACCGGCACCAGTACGATGCTTCCAACGCGCGGAAGAGGCGACATGACGATGAAAATATCGCGGACGAGGGACGAGAGGCATCAGCGTAGCGCTGAGGGTTTATGTGCAGAAGTGAGCGTGGTCGCTGCGCTTCGGTGGGAAGAGAGTGTGGGTGAGACACTGTGAGACTCGACGTGGTTTGGCTTTGTGCGTTGAGCACAGGCACTTCCCTGGACCACGCCGCGCTTCCAACGCCCATTTCATGTGGAGCTGGTATACGTACTCAGTACGGAGAAGTAGGCCATGATCATGTGTAAGACATTGTCCAAGATATACACGAACCGGAATCTAACTGTGCCGAATCGTCTTCGTACTAGTCGTAATGCGCCGGTCGTTACACTGTAGGCAGTTTATCGTCGCCTTCTGCTAGAAACATACGCTGGCAATACAATGAGTTGTCAGATGAATGCTGATACTGTAGCTGTGAGTTCGTGCTCTCACCGGACTTCCGTCCTCGTGGGTCGTGAAGTGAGTGCGACGCTACGCATGTCAAATCACTTGTCAGCTCAGAACCATAACAGCGTGCGACGAACAGACCATCTCAATCGTAACGTGGTTGCTGGAGGACTTCCCGGATCCTGGACCACGGCCGGCGGCGAGCTGTCGGCGGCTGTCCTTCCGCTCGTTCAGCGATGCCAGAAGAGAGACGGAGAATACTTTGCCCAGTATACTGAAGAAAAGAGCAAATGCAACTGTTATCGGTGGTGAGCGAGGTGTGGCTGCAGAAGATGCGACACGTACAGCCGTCAATTGCGAGGTACTTTAGCCGGCAAAGTAGGTGAGCGCTTTAGTCCAAGCGGCTTGAACGAATCGACTTGCCGCAGCGACCTCAAGCACGGCTACGACGCTTGTCATGAGACCTGAACCTGGGAGAGCCTCAGCTTTTACCACAGGACTACACGGAAGTCGTGTAGCGTACCGATAGTAAAGGCGACAAGCTTATCTACCAGTTTGTCACTCGAAGCGAAATCAGAGCGCATGCGAAGAAGCGCCCAGCAGATGCTCGCAGCAACGAGGACATCGGACGCCGCACCGACCGTCAGAAGTGAGGTCACCTCCCATCGGAATGTCGAAGTCGTAACGACGGCAAGCGTCGTTGCAGAAAACATGGTGACCATTTGGCGGATATGAATCACGAAGCGCGCCAAGGCGAGTGTAGTTGTGATAACGGCGAGTACAAGGCTCCGGGTAATGAGATAGACGCGTAGACAGAAGAACATCTGCAGAACAAAGGTTCCGTCGTGTTACCATGTAAAATCGCACCAATCAGGCTCACTTGTACAACGGAGATGTTGATCCCGAGCATCATGGCTGCCATCTTCAAGCTCCAGACGAGGGTGGCCGCTGCCTGATCATCGCCAAAGAACTCGACCGTATACTGATGCACAGCGCGAATGAGAACGGCCGAATGAAACATATCGATGCATCTGGGAGATGGTCAGCACGAAGGTCGTCACTGCCCAATGGACCGGCGCGGCACGAACAAAACGATGGCGACCTGTTGGGAATATTTCAGTTCCTGTCAATGCCACGTAAATCAGTGCAAATTGCAGACCAGGGCGCGTAACGCGAGTCGATCCTCTGGGTAGTTTCGAAAGTACTGGGAAATAGTGATGGTCAGCAGCCCGGGAGATTACAGCGCCTCGGGAGCACAGTACGCACGGTCCAGACTTGAAGCATCACCATTCCAGATAGATTGCCAAGCAGACGCTTTGGTTAACGCGTAGAATTGGCGGAGACAAGGACATACAACATCCCCAAGGCCATCCCAATCTCGAGAAAACCGAAAAGCGAGACGAACGGAGAGCCAGCCATTGCTACGCATGGAGTAGCGAGGTCCAGTCCGTGGGAACGTACTATATAGTAACTGTTGCACTGGTCTGCTGTGAAGGGTTCCACCTAGACTGATTGAACGGGCGCGGATGGCAGCCTTCGTAAACCTTCAGAGCCCGGACAATCGTCGCGTCGCCGGCAACGATAGACACCCGACTGAATCTGAAGACTTCCTCAACACCAGGTGTACGCCTAAACCTACAGCTCACCTTTGATTTGCACTCCGTTTGATACGGTGTAGTGGAACGGCGCCCAGGTAATTCGGGGGGTTAGGGTTGTGACCGTCGCACAACTTCCGCCAGAATGAGTGACGTTCGAGGTTGTCGTGGATCTCAGTGACAGCGTAGATCAACAGTTGCAAGCTGCCAAATTGCCACCTCAAACATGTTCAACATCGGCAGTGCGTCACCTAGAACCTACTGGGAATGTCACGACAGAGGTGGCGTGTGGACAATGGAACCGGATTCGGCCTCGCCTAACGCATGTCGAGCCAGCGGACGATGGAATGGACTCTATCACAATGCGCCTGATCAACGCACAGAAAACGCATTGGCGATGGTTCGCGGAAAGTGTCAATAGTTATTGTGTTCAAAGTTCTGCGATAACAGTCGATGTGGAAGCTGGAACGACGGAGCGTGTTGCGCTCCGCTAGCCACGTCAATCTCGACCGAAGGCTGACAGGATCCACGTACGCGTATAGATATGCTAAGCCCCGTCCAATCGAGACACCAATTCTCCAAGTCCCGCCTCAGGTAGGCTCGTTCATTTAGGGATGCGAGGAAAGAGTTCGTGAAGAGCTTCGCGGTGATGGTGTAGAAAGCCATGAAGATATCTGCACGCCCGTCAGATTCGAAGAGATCCCAATAAGAGAATTCAAACAATTCCTCATGGTCAGATACTGGCGATAGTCAGATACGTTGCCTCAGTTCATCACAGGCTTACTTACAGTAATAGTCTCAGCCACAGCGACCACGGCTGTAAGAAGTCCCGAACCTTACTTGCCGTGAGAGAGATAGTTGGCCTAATCGCAGGACGACGTACCGAGCGTGAACGCAACGATCCTATCGATTAGCGTATTGCTCGACTTGAATCCCGATCGTTGGCGGACGAGCGAGCTGCAGATGCACACGGCGATCAAGACGTCCACAGCGGCACCGACGCATTGCATGAGCGCGACGTAACTCCGCATGGAATCCTTCCACATGGTATCCCAGCGACCGAGCGATATCAGCGTGGCCGAGATGAGAACAGATAGAGCGAGCCGGACGAGTGCCATCGCCCAGCAGCTTCCCATCAGGGCACGGCTTTGTGTGATGTGGTACACACGAAAGCAATAGTAGGTCTAAATGTAATACTCTCAGTGAGTCCGTTCAGCCATCGACTAAAGACAGTACTCACGTGGACTACGAAAGTGACGAGGCCGTCCAGAATGAAGGACGCGGATGAGGGCAGGATAATGTGTTCTAACGGTGCGTAGTCGCCGAAATCGAGAATTGAATAGGTGTAGCACGCGTAAGCAACGAGCATGGTGTGCGTTGTATCCAGTGCACTGTTGTGTGTTGCGTCAGTTGTAAGTGAGAATAAAGAACGCAAAGACCGACTATACGACGGCAACCTAAAGGTTTTCAACAGGGGGTAGAGTCAACGTGTCTGTAGAGTGAGCGCACGAGCATCTTCAGGTATACAGAATCTTCTGGGTAAGTGCGATAGTACTAGAGTAGATACCCGCGCATTAGAACAAGGGGCTCGCACAAGTAAAGGACATACGTTCCACGTCTGAACCGTCGCACTACCCGTTAAGCTGATGGATCATGAGGTACGGGAAGGGGTTGATAGATGTCGCGTACAATACGGCGAGTGACGTCCCAATCTGCATCGCGCCGAATGTAGGACCGAGTCTCTCGTCCTGAAGGCGAGAAGCCATGTCTGTTGGACGAGATCAAGTACTGGAGAGGATCAACGTTGCAATAAATCCTACATGATCACACAGCAAATATCGCGGTGCACATGGATCGTCACTGCTCTGTCAGTCAGCGCTGTCTAACACAGCTGCGCAATGCGTACCGGCTTGCCGTTACCACAGCTATCTGTGATACGCATCGAGCAGTAAGCGTTACAACGACTTCGGATGTTACACAAGCCGGGTTACTGCGCTGTTCTCCGGATTCAGCGCCCGATGATGAAGCATTCGCATTACAGTATCAACCGTGCTTGCGGTGCAGAATCGGCATGTACGACGTCAAGCCCCGTAATATCCAGCACTATGGATTTCCTGCGAACGGACGCCGCAATTATCGGGCCCTAACCGCCCTCTGAATGCTGGGGAGAGCTGCTACCAGAATAAACCAGTGCAGGGCATGCACGTGCAACCGAGGTAGATAACCAGAGTCCAAGTTCCCAAAGCTTTGGAACAGGGTGTAGGAGTCAGAGCGAGCACTGGGCGCATAGCGATCCGTTCTTAGCCCGTAGAATAATTGACGATCAAGAACGGGGATCGTATTGACGCCCGCCAGATCCAAACAAGCACGGCATTGCGATGTAGGCGGTGCGGCGCGTGGCCAACATCTGCCCAAAAGGCAGGAAGGCAACCGAGGCCAGGGTCCGACGGCTATGAGCGGCACGTCATCCTCTCGAGCTCGGACTCGTATCCCTTCGTCATAAGTGATGCGTCGCTCCTCGGTTGTGCTTCTTCTTCCGGAGCTCTGGACCGAGTATCCGAATATGGCCTGTGAATCTCCTGTCGCTCCGTCTCATGCTACACGAGCTCGTTTCCTGTCAAAGCGCTAAAACAGCAGGCGCCGTCGTTTCGTCACAGCGCCATGTAGTTACTGCGCCATCTCTGATTCAGCAGCGATCGGAAACACGCGCGAGGCTTGCAGACAGCAAGGCGCGGCGATACAACGGGCAGCACCGAGAAACGAGCAAGGGACACAGCCAGAAACAGGCGAAACGGACAATAGATGGGCAGAGGCGTAGAACGGACAGAGGAGAAGATACGCGAGAATTGGCGCAATAGATAATCATGACCATGGGTGTCCGGCGTAGGCAGGATTTGACGACGAGCGCGGCACGAGTCAACGGGAGCGAAGACAGACACGCAGGCGATACGCAGCGTGCGCAGTGTAAGAGAGACAACAATTAGAGCTTCCGCGTACGACAGCAGGAGCAGTTGCGCGCTGGTACACGTACGACGAGCAAGACGCCTAGGTGTTCCCGTGTGCAGCCGACACCGAAAGCGTCAGAGCGACAACTCAAGAAGGATGGCGCGGGAGATTAGAGTCGCAAATGAGACGCTCAAGACCAGATGATCCAAGGTGGGGTCACTGGCGAGGTACCAGATGGGAAAGCGCGAGCGCGCACGGACGGGGCAGACGTGTCCACTGGCACGGCGTCGAAAGAGTTTCTTATGCGCACCTGGCATTTGGACGAGTTGCATGCTCTCGAGGTCGGATTGTGGCAAGATGGAGGTCGGAAATACAAGGGTCGGCAGCGCTTCGCGCCCCGCCTTCCGCGCGCTCGCCAGGTCGTAACGCGGCGAGAAAATCTCGAGCAAGACATCGCCTGGAAGCGTGGGGCGCAGGCTCTGTCTTCCAGCGCGCGCGACGAGCAGTGTAATGCGCAGCGCGTCGAGCGCAGCCTGTGCGCTCAACGTCGCCTGCTGCGCAGCAGCGAGCTGGACATTGGCGTCGTGGACCGTCCTGCGAGCCGCCAACTCGGTGTCGCGGGATCCAGCGACGGGGGTCGACGGTGTCCATGATGGTGGAGGTTGCGGTCGAAGAGACAGATGACTCCGCGACGCGCCACAGCTGTGATATCTCGTCACGAACACATGTTGTGGCTCCCCTTATCTTCTTCAACTTCTCCAAGGCACAAGGATATCCACCTCCGACCAAGACGCTCCTCAGTTCTCACACGTCCGTTCTGGAGCTGTCGTCAAAATTTCCAAAAAACTGGCAATCGACGAAGTCACAGACGAGACAGGGCGAAAGGTTACTTCTGACCAAGGTGGTTCAGCGAGGAGTAGATACGTAAGGTACAGTGAATGACAGACGAAAGTTCGATGAGTCGCTACTGACACTACAGTGCTGTCCCCAAAAGTGTTTCAGAGGCGCCCTCGCGAATAGTGTGTCGCGCATCGCACAAGTCTGTAAGGTCGACGTCCATGCCGATATTCCGGAATTCTATAGTAACGGAGGAGACCTCGATTTTGAGAGACTCAACGACGGAGTTCCACCAGTCAGACGTCACAATACAGTAGGGTGAATCGCGCTGAGGGATGTGGCGACGCTCGCCCTGAAGGATGACTCGCCTGAGCGACGGGAACTGCTCGCCACAAGCCGGTTTGAGATCGATTATAGGCCATCGCTCGTCCATGCAATCGTTGCAGACAGTAAATCGGAGTATCTCCAGGGCGGGTAACGAGGGCATGGCGGCCGCGATGAGAAACCACAGGCTCCAATGACACTCGATGTGCTTCAGCTGGCTACCATCGAACGTTCGCGACCAGATGGTCGATAGATGCTTCGCCTCTCGGGATGAGAATTCTAGAGAACGACGCTGCGTTGGCGACGTTGCTACAATCAAAGCGTTGTAACTGTCGTCCTCCTGCGATTCTGCGCAAGAGACAACAAGATCGGTGGCCGCTCCCACATCACTGAAGATGGAGATGCACCCTTCGGCTGGCTTCCCTTCAAAGGCATACGAGTAGTCTGCGCGGTCCGAGCAGTCATACATTGCGCGCACCCACTGGAATCCCATGGAGTTCACGTTGAGTAGGGCGACACGTCGGATGCGTGAGACTCGAATACGAAATGCCTCGTTCTCGACTGTGTCCGTCTCCAGGGCGAAGTCCACAAACCACCAGACGTCGAGTGAGCTGACATTGGGACACGCATCAAGCAAGCGCTTCACCCCGACTCTCGATTCGTGGGTTACACGTAAGGTTTGGACGGCTGGGAAGTGAAACGTCGTGTTATGCTCGTTGCACCAGTTACCTACGAGGGATAGATAGCGGAGAGCCGGAGCATCGAAGCGTTCGCTAGCGAGCGGCATCGTAATACTTTCCCATGTGACGCCCGTGCTAGCTGCAAGCCTGACGAGAGATGGAAAGGAGCCAACGCCTTCGACTAGGTCGGGAAGAACCGTAGCAATGGACACGGACACATCGAGTCGAGAGATGCGCGACGCGTGAGGGCGCAACAAGCTAGCAAGAACTTTGACGGCGGCGAAAAGTTGTCGCCCACAGTCGTTGGCGCTGTTTTTGATGCGAATGGAGAGTGGCAAGCGCGAGCTCCGGGGTAAGATCATGCTGAATATCCGAGGGCTGGAGCGAACGCGCTTCGGGGTCTTGGAAATACACTCCCTACATTTGCAGGAGGAGCGGTGCTGGAAAAACCGGTAGTCAAGCACGGACCATACGCGCGGCGACGCCAGAGCGATGTTGCGCCAGTAGTGGCAGACATGCGTAACGTCAAGAAGGTCCAGAAGAGGGAGATCCTGCCAGATCATCGCCCACACCTCGTTGGGCAGTTCAGCACGCGTGTGGCGTGCACTGTCTCGTGCGAGGCGCGAAGGTAAATCGTCCAGACTGCAGAGTAACGCTTTTCCTGTACCGTCAAAGCTGCGCTGGTGTCAGTTGCGTTTACCCGCCGTAAACGTGGAGACCGACTTTGCTTCGCTGGTTCGTTGACGCTCCGGGTCCATGGCGTCAGCTGTAACGCGGGTGGCTGTAGCGCAAAGTCCAAGTTCCAGATCCGGAGGCAGCGAGTAAGAGCTTGTCATGCTGCCCTGCGCCAGCCTGGCGCGAACGGGATGGAAGGAAGAAAAGAGGCGGCCGGCTTTTCCAAGGGGGTGTCAGGATTTGATCCCGTGATATCCCGTTGGTTAGTTAGTCCGGCCGTCAGGCCGGATAAAAAAGTTCTGCTCATGACATCGGAACGGTCAAGGAACTGGTCAGAGAGGGGCCAGTGCACTTCTGAGTCATCACCTGTCGGTATCGAGGTCTAGCGGGGTGTCTATGGTACACTTCACCACCAGGAGAGAAGTTAGATGGGTGACAACCCTGCTCATTTGGGTAGCAGCTGTACCTGAGCAGCAGATGTCTTGTACATGAACCATTGCAAAGTCCATGGACTCTTAGCCACTGGTACTGTATCCCCGGAACCAACACGGACATTCCGTTTTTGGACCGGCAACTTCCTAATTTAGTAATATGTCGTCATTTTAGTTAGTTAGTCCGGCCAGATGGGCCTTACTGAAAATTCTGAGGGGATATACTAAATTCAAGTTCTGACACCCCCTTGGGCTTTTCGCCGGTTAAACGCGTTTCTAACCTTGGCTTACCCCATCCTCCTTCACGCCCCTGCACACTGCAACTTCCGAGCGATGTTTGATTCGATATATTTGCCGTCGTATGTGCGAAAGCTGTCCACAGTGCCCAGCAAATATTGCGCCTGGCCCACGTTTGCGGGCGCTGGCGCGCCGTGGCGCTCGACTCTCGACTGTCCAACGCTCTGGGGGTGTATCAGTATTACAACAGCTCAAGACGTGGAATGTGCACCGCTAGCGCTTTTCAGCTCGCGCACGGTCGCTTGGGACATCAGACTATTCTGGCGACGCATCAGCTTGACGGGCCCAACAGCGCGCGGTGGTCGACGTCCCCGCAGTGTCTCCGGCTGCAGAGTTTGCTCGTAGACTGCGTTGCCGGTCTGTACCCGAAGTCGCTCTCTCCTCTACTCGGTAGCGGCGGATCTCGCACCAGTGACTCTTTTGCGAGGCGTTTATAGCTTCCGCTGTACTTGCGGCCCTCCTCATTCGTTCGCTCTTACGCAGAAGAACAGCCGTCGGCTCGTATTCAAGACAGAAATCTGCAGCACACGCTACGAGGACATGTCGTACATTCGGGAAGAGCTAATAGATCGGAAACCGAGATGTCAGCACTTCTCCGCGGTCTGCGAGGTTCATTCAAAAAGTGACACAATGGAGACATAGACAACGTACTACACCACTCAGATGCCGAGCGACTGGCCCTCAGTAAAGAACATGCGCTGGCGTGGGTTGGGCCAGAAGACGAACGGCACGTTGTTCCACATGCCGACGCCAGCGTTACTACCGTTGAGGACGGGCTCGGCGCCGATCGCGTCCTTGAGCGAGACCTGGGCAGTGCCAGTGCCGTCCGTAGAGATAATGCTGTACCACAGCCCATCGCCGTCGTGCAGCCCGTTCCAGACGAGCAGAATCCACGGACCGCCCACGACGAGAGGCGTCGCAGCCGGGCTCGTGCCGTCGCCGTAGTTCATGCCGCTCGGGATAAGCTGGTTGACCGACACGATGGCGTCCCAGGCGCCCTGCTTGCCGAGGCGCGTGAAGAAGGTCCCGTCGTGACCGCTGCCTTGGTAGAAGACGTAGAGGTACTTGTCGACGGTGCAAACGGCCGGGCTCGTCGAGTCGCGGATACCGATGTTCTTGACCAGCGAGTTGAGACTAGTCTGCGCCGCCCAGACCTTGCTGTCGAACGTCGTGAACCAGATGCCGTCGCGTCCGGAACCGCTCCAGAAGAGCTGAAGCTTGCCGCCATAGACAGTAGCGGCGGGAGACGTCTCGGGAAGGAATCCCTGTCCACCGGCCGCCTGAGCGACGGACGTGATGCTCGAGTTCCACTTGCTACCGTCGAAGGTCGTGTAGTAGGTGCCGTCGCGGCCAGAGCCGTTGTAGAAGAGGTAGAGAAGGCCTCGGTAGACAACGGCGGACGGGCTAGTGCCAGGGTAGACGCTCAGGCTGGGGACCAGCTGGCGGACGGAGACCATGGGGGCCCAGCTAGTACCGTCGAAGACTGTGTACCAAATGCCGTCGTTGCCGCTTCCGTTGTAGAAGACGTAGAGCTTCTCCTGGAAAGAGACGGGAGCGGGGTAGGTGTGCTTTAGAACACTGATGCCTTGGACAAGGTTGTCCATGGCCTGCGACGTCGAGAGGTTGAGCGACTACCATGATGACCGTCAGCACTATACGGGAGATGTGAGCTCGAGAGGGCTGACCATGTTTGAAGCTTGTGGTTTGGTTTGTCACTGAGAGGCGATGGAGAACGAACTCTACAACGAGTGCGACCTTATATTGCGCAGGATGAGCACTCTACTGCCGTTTCGAATCCCGGAGGAATGGAGCAACCGGGTCGAGGGACAGTGCGTCTACCGAATATCCGAAATCTAGGACAGCGTTAGTGTGTTTGAACGGCAAATATTGAGTTACTGTTGTGCACCAGCGTTTCCGCAATGACGATGGCGCCTTAGACGTTGATCCCCGTGTCTAGTTCCGTCGGCACTATAGCCATGGACCATTGCATCCCATGACGCCGGGTAGGTCGCGAGAATCGGAAAATCCAGATTTAGACCTAAGGACCGCATAATCCTGTGGTGGTTAGGCTAATCCTGGGAGACAGCGCGCCTTTCCGCTGGTGAGAGCTTCACGTGCGCGTTTGCAAGTCGCCACTCCGGTAGGCACAGACATGTTAGGCAACACTCAGGATCGCAATCTGACCGAGATAGTCCACTCAGTCTCCGATACACCGATGGATCGTAGGTCCAAGTGCGGAGACCGACGCGGATGCAATAGGCATGACCAGTGATTTCAAGTTTCAAACAACACCGGATGTGAACTTCTGAGCCTACGTACGCGTTCAGGATAATTGAGCCACATGCGAGGTTCAGGAACAGAACACTGCGGGTCGCACGCACAAAGAGTGGGGACGGAGTAGACACAATGGGGCGCAGGTTTCCTGAGACGGCGGCTCGGAACCTAGACACCAATACCTCCAGTAACCCGCGCTAACACGAGAGAGAAGAAAGTGCCAAGTCGAGCAAAGATCATATTAAGACCTGGCGGCGACTGTAACATAGAAGATTGCCTCGAATAGAAACGAGCAACATGCCTGCGCGTAGATCGCGCGTGCTGAACGAAGAGCACAGAAATGTGGGTTTAGATGTCTGGCGACGCAGGCATAGCTGTGTTGCGATGGTCGTTGCCATGCGCGGCACTCACAGCGACAGAGCGAGCGTTCACGTCGAGCAAAAATCTGGGGCAGTAAGGACTGAAATATGCTGGACCTTGAATAGCTCCCCTGATGGGTAGAATTTTTGGCCGAATGCGGAATGGCGCGATCCAGCGGACGCGGTAACGACTTCGACAGAGCGACGAGGTCTTGCTGCGTGCGGCGCACGAAATTCGGGTATGTCAAAGTTATACGACGACTTTAACTTAGCACGTGTCATTGGTCAGAAGTTTGCTTAGCAGATCTGCGGTATGCGCGTAGAATCATGAGCGGCTTCGGACAGAGGTATCTTGCAGTCCTCGAGAATAGCAGATTGAGTGGGTGTGAGCGGGTTTAGGTGGAAGGGGGGATGCGGCGCGCGCGCGGCTGGTGTCGAGCGCGGGGGAGTGGGCGAGGGAAGAGTTGAGCGATGAGCCAAACAAGGCCAACCCAACCGTCGGTCTTTTGACCCGACTCGGCTCCGGCTCGGCTTGACTTGGCCTCAGCCCGGCAGGCCCTCTGCCACTCCCAACAGTGTCGTCGCGTCCAGACGCGGCTGAGATCGACACCGACATAATGATACAGTATCAGAAAGACCGGGCAGCTTACGGAAGACAGACTGAGCTGCAGCGGGCGACCGGGTCGACGTCCCACCTCGCGTCCAAGTTGATAGAACTCCCTGAACCCGAGTAGATGTCAATGGGATTGTAATTGGATTGCAAGCCACTAGCATATTTCACGGTCTTGTAATGGTCTTGCCATGCCTGGCAATGCGGTCGCAAGATTCCGACGCCTTGCAAGAGCCTTGCAAGGGCCGGAAGGTTCGGAAGGCTCGGAAGGCACTGCCAGAATTTCCGGCACTCCCCGATGTGTCTGAAAGCTGGCGACACGCCTTGGCCGCGTTCCCGGCACCTATACGACGCCTGTTCCTCATCCGCCTCACTTTACTACGAGAATCTAGGACACCGATTGGCGAGCGAAGCGCGATGGATCTTTTTACTAGCCAGAAGGACGAAATCTACGCGCGCACCTTCGGGATCCTTGGTGATCTAGTGGACAGTCGTGCATCGTACGTCGGCCGTTTCGGTGTCTCTTCTAAGGATGCTGAATATTGGCTGGCTCAGAGTAAGGGAAGATTTTGTCGATCTAGCGGCGACTCTGTCGCGTGCGTTTCAGCGCGCTATGGCGGATAGCGCGGAAGGGTGGAACCGCTCGAGGTCGTCCATCATCAGGCGTATACCTCCAGAAATACTGTCCGATTGTGCTCTCTGGATGGACTTCGACGATCGTGTTACTGCCTCGCATATCTGTCGTCACTTCCGCGCCGTCATTCTAGATGCTCCTACTCTCTGGGATTGCGTCAGGATCGACTCGCGCCACTCGCACGACGTTGGCCTACATAAAGTCAAATCACTTCTTCAACGCTCCGCTGCGCTCCCCTTGAAGCTTTCCTTCACGCGTGGCGCAAGCTCGAGTGAGATCGAGGCATGCCGGCCGCAGTTCCATCGTCTTCGCATTCTAGAGTTTTCTGAAGTGCCAGCTCCCGCTGTACTAGAGTGTCGCATGCCGACGCTCCAGGTCTTCAAGATATCCGCGAGCGCTCAACAGGAAACGCCAGTCGAGGTCCCAGCCCCGTGGACAGGCGATGGAGCTCCTGAGCTGCGCGTCTTGTCGCTCCCAGCGTTCTCTCTCCCCGACGTCGCGCAGCCGTTCCGCAATGTGACGCACTTCATCGCCTCTATGAAGTTGCGTCCGGATGCTGCACACCTATACATATATTTCCCTCGCCTCATCTCGCTTACTCTGACCGACCTCGCACACGACTCGCTGGTACCGCAAGGTTCGCCCCCGCCATCCCTAGAGGAGCTCCTGCTTACTGCAGTGAATGACACTGCGATTGATTACATGGGTCACATCGAGCCCTATGGGACACACCCTCTCCGTCGTTTGTTTCTTGGCAGCTCACGTACTCTCGCACCCCCGCTTCGCTCTTTTGCCGAAACCCACGAGCGTCCGTGGCGCATGTTTGTCGCAGTAGACGTCGCCGAGATGAAGACCTATGATAACGGTGCGGACGACGGCGTGGAGTACATTGTCGTCCTGGGTTCCATTCCAACTATGCCCAACTGGTTACTTGCGTGGAATCAGACAAGTCCTTATTTCACTCGCCTCGTCGACCTAAACATCTCGCTTGTGGCATTTACGAGTCTCATATGGAAACGTTCATCGATGCCACACTTGCGCAATCTCGTCATTGGCATACACGATCCGAACGACGAGGATGCAGCTGAAGATTTTGACTGGGAAGCTGCGCCTGGCAGCATATCCCTGAGCGCCCCCGAGCTTCGTGCTATCAGCGTTGCTGTGTCATTCGACGCTGAACACGGGGCCAGGCCCGACATCGACGTAATTTGCTTGCGCTGGTTCACAACGGCGCTCCCGCCTATGCTCCGAACCTGCATTACCTTCGACGGATGGCTCGAACGCATCTCGTACTCTGGTTCTGGCTCTGGTGCAGAAAATCCGAGTGCTTTATCCATGCAAAATCTGCGCGGGTTCGCGCAGGACATCTTCATCAATGATGTACAGGTTTAGGCGCAAATCAGTAGATTCCGGCTATATTTACAGTTTAATACTGTATTACAGTAATCTAACGGGCGCGGGGTCTGGCGACTGAGATGCACCGTTTGCTCTCCCGTTCTCGAGCTGCACCGCGCTGCACCTCGGCAGCATCGACTGCGCCGCGCTCCGCTGTCTCACACGCTCGGTCTCGATCATCACCCGCATTTTATACTGTAAACCAAATATTCATTACCGCGTAACGCGTAACGGGGCCCTTCCGGGGCGGTAATACATGCGATATGTGACGTGTAACGGAGGCCCGGCGGTGTTGGGCGTAACGGCTGTCGACAGTGGCTACATACGTGTATGTCAAAATTTTCGGCCGCTGCGCGGTGCCAGCTACTCTGTGAGGTTTCTTACTCATGTTTCACGTAGCCCTAGAGGTTCTGCTGCTTGGGAGACAGTCTTAGAGCCTTCAAACGAACAAAAACAAGCATCGTAACCACAATCTCTCGTGGTTTGCCGCTTACGTCATACGAGCACGGCGGTAATAATTTTTGGGCGTAACGGCGACTCCGAGGCGGTGATAAATATTTGGTTTACAGTAGCTCCATTCAGTTCACCTCGTCCTCGCTCAATCAGTTCATCGCAGCTTACCCACCGTCCACCCCGCCTCCTCCTGTATATTTATGCTCGATCGTTGCGCTCAATACATGCGGGAGGACCTATCGTGGTCCAGTCACCCCCGCTATACCCTCACAACGCGTCCTTGACATCCGACCCGTTGCCCGTTAGCAACGCATTTCTGGAATGCTCCCTGACTCCGACCATGACCGTGCGCGACTGGCCGGCGCCGCCAGCTCGTGCCCCGACCTCCACACGACCACTAGCGCGGCTACTCGCGTCCGAGTACTCGCGCCGACCCAGACTGGCGCTGCACACGCCGCCGCTCTCGCTGAAATATCGATTTTGGACGAAACTACCTTACGCTCTCTCACGAAGTCCTGTCGGGCCGTCCATGACGTCACTCTCCTCGCACCGTCGCATTCTGTCTGCATTCATCACGAGGAATATCTTCAGCAGCTTGCTTTCGATGTGCTCACCCTCGGACAATGGGTGCAAACCGCTCTAGTCGCCTTGCGCAGCGCTCAGCGCGCCACGTCACCCGGCGCTTCGGCACAGCCGCCGTCGGAAGCGCCCACCCCCGCTCGGCATGCACGTCTCCTGTCCCCACCTGCCACCATACCAGCGTCGTCCCCTGCGCCGGAGGTACCGTCGCTCTGCTCAACTACTACCGCCCCGAGCTCGGCTCGCACATCGCCCCGCACATCGCCCCACGTTCAGCCGCCATCGAGCCGCCCAGCGGCGACCAGATCTACCGCCCACGTCACAGTGCGACTCCGTTGCCTGTTATACGAACCCGACCGACCCCACCCTTCTCGCGTTCGAGATGCCCTTAACAAGGCTCTTGGTGCCGACACAATCTCATCGCTGCGCTATTCCAAGGACAACAACATCATACTTCACCCGAAGGCGCCGTACACCGTTCAACAGCTTTTAGCTCGACGCACAGATATACAGAAGTGCCTGAGCCAGCTTGTGTGCTATGTTGATGACGTTCCCGCTTTCTTTGATACTGGCGGGACATGGTCCAAGCTCGTCATTCATCATGCGCCAATCCCGGTTAACCCATGCGAGCCCACGGCGAAGCAGTACCCACACCGGATCTTCAGCACACTCGTCAATGACATCTCGCAGTCCAACAGTATTGCGGAGGACACCATTCGCGACCTCAGACTCCTTTGCCCCGCTAAGGAGGAGAAGAACCGCTTTACGTTCTCCGAGGCGGAGCATCCGCACTACGAGTCGATCTTATTCTGCATTGCCGACGACGGTATTGCGCGTCGCCTTCTCGAGACAGGCATCACCATACAAGGCGCACACTGCCGAGTTACGCCGTATCGTCCACGCCGTTAGACATTCTTCATTCCTCTTTCCTCATTTTCCCGTGAGCCGCTGCCTCTTCCTGCTGCGATCACACAGTTGCGACTTTTTACCACCCACCCTACCCGCTGTACGCCCGGCTGCGGCCACGCATTCCGCAGCCCATGCAAACGGCATTGAGGCATGTCCTCCGAGCGTAGGTGGCTGGAGATAGTGGGGGCGCCCTGAAAGACCATTTACCACTCAGCTATGTCCCACTTTGTATGCACACATTCCGTAAATGTCCGCATAGGCTCGGCCTGAAGGACAATAAATTGATTCAAAA
>KV426048.1:6395-45807 GCA_001632375.1 Exidia glandulosa HHB12029 | reverse complement strand
AAACGCATTTCTGTTACGCGATAACTTGACCCTTGCCTTGGTTGTACCTCACGGGTGTTTGCCTATGCCAGAACATGAACACGTACAGGACCAGATCTGGTGTTCGTAAGCCCAATCGCCGTGGGATAATCAAGCGCGCTGTCGTTGCCGGAGTACTGGTGAAGAGTCACGCTACGTCCGGGCGGGTTTCGGGAACTTCTCTTTCCCTCCCGCAGTCACGACGACCTGAACACTGGCAGACTACGAGAAACGGTTCGAGGCCCACCAGCGCACGATGCCTCGGCCAGACTGTGATCGGTGTGCTCGTCCAACCTACTCGATTCGCGACGGCGGTATCCCTGAGTTTAGCGGCTATGCGAAATTGGAAAGTGCACAACTCGGAAGTCGGAAGTCGGATCGCAGAAGCGAGGACCTGTCATTTCCGGTAAGGAGTCCGACTCCCGAGGCGTCGACGCATCAGATATATAAACCAGCTTGACCTTCCACCACAAAAACAGTACCTCCTCAACTCTCATCATCTGCTAAGGAGAAAAGAGCCCGCACAAGTTTTCGACGATCACGTCACATTTGCTCCACCCCTATCGAGATGACGGCGAGAAATCTCCCCCGCCCGGGAGGGTCAGCTGCCACTGTTCCAGAGCGGTAGAAGTCCTGGTGCCAGCTGAAGTGCGGTAATAGTGTACGACGACACGAACGGCTGCCTAGGAGTCAGTGGGAAGCCTCGAAGCCCAGAGCGACTCGGCCAATGAGCGGTTCCGCTGCGTCGCACAAACATTGAAATCGTGTACAAGTAGAAGCGCGAAAAGAGACACAGACTTGGGAGCCAAAGTTGAATGGCCGGTCTCATCATCTGCTAAACACACGTGGCACAGAATTGACGCGACCCCTCAAATGCTGGGTGTACCAGTACGCCCTGTCGACAAGCGCTGTTCCGTTCCAATTGGTGGCATGAGTGTCGTTGGAGTAAGGCGGAAGAGACTCGGGTGATACGCGGGCAGGCCCCCGGCGAAGCCTCAAAAGGGTCCGAGCCACTGGGACCATCGAAATCAGGCGGATTTGGGGTGTGCTATCTCAAGAACAAAAGCGTCAGGGGAGGAACCAGTAAGCCAATTGTACACACCGGCCCAAAGTAAACTCGGCCGCAAAGAACCAAGGAAATTTTCTATATCCTATGGCCGAACCATCATATCAAATTTCCTTTTATGGAAATATTTTGGGACCATCGAAGTGGTCAAGGTGCGGATCGGACCTCAAATGGACTTCGCCGGGGGCCTACGCGGGCATGTTTTTTAGGTGACAGGCAGGAGCCAGACCTCCTCAGACCGAGTAGCCGTGCCTATAAAGACGACCTACTGGGAGCATCTTCATGAAACACGCTCTCATCATCTGCTGCAGAACATGGTACAGCTTAGTCTTCATAAGCGTATGGGTGACGGTACCCTGAGTGACGGCCGAGGACTTGAACACGAAGAACTGACATCATCAACTGAGCCCAAAGCGACACCGACCTCCAGTACAGCTCGCAGTAATTACTGCTCTTTGTCGTAGGAAGCGCACCGAGTTTGAGACGAAGGAGGGAAAGGAAATAGCCGCGACCCAGATTGCGGAGCATAGCCAGGATCAGGCCCAAGATGTAGTATCATCATCATTATACTGGCAGATTAAGGGAGAAGGGATATAAGCACGAGCAAGGGACGTCGATGCCTCTCGTTGAACGATGACGGTTCTCATCATCTGCTAGAGTACCGGCCTCTTGTACAGGTAACATGTCCGCACCGACATTCTTGATGTAGGAGAACGGACTCAACGACGTACGTGTTCGCAGCATCGACTTTCGGCGAGATCATGAGCGACACAGGATTCAGAAAGGAGGTGGAGCGCGTCGGTGATAGCCGCCTGCATGCTCTTTGCCTTTCGCGTCGCCGTCGCCGTCACCCGTACACCGCGTTTCCCGTTCCCGCCGCGCGCGCTCTTCCACGTCATGTCCTCCTCCGGCCCCGCGCGTAAAAAGGTCAAAACAGACGCCGACGCGCAGGCGAGCCCGTCCCGCCCAAGACGCGCCGCGGCGAGTACGCGTTCTTTGGCCGAGTCCGACGCCGATGACGACGACGAGCCTGTGAAGAAGGCGCCGGCGCGTGGACGACCGAAGAAGGACGCGTCGAAGAAGAAGAGCGCTGCTGACGGTGACGAGGGCGCGCCAGAACCGAAGAAACGCGCGCCGCGCAAGAAGAAAGCGGACAAGGACGACAACGAGTCGTTCCCTGAGCGTGTAGAGAGCGCGTGGAAAGTGGGCGCGCATGTGAGCGCTGCGGGCGGCGTTGAGAACGCTGTCAAAAACGCAGCTCGTATCGGGTACGTCGTCCGTCCCGTCCCACAACCTTGCTGACGCCCGTTGCTTAGCGCGTCCGCCTTCGCCCTCTTCCTCAAGTCCCAACGCAAATTGGTCTCCCCGCCGCTCACATCCGTCTCGGCCCTCGCTTTCAAATCCGCGCTCACAACCTACAACTTCTCCCCCGCCCACATCCTCCCGCACGGTTCATACCTCCTCAACCTCGGCAACCCCTCCGAGGCAAAACGACAGCAGTCCTACGACTGTTTCCTCGACGATTTGAAACGGGCCGAACAACTCGGCTTGCAGTTGTACAACTTCCATCCGGGAAGTACGACGGGCGGGTGTACGAAGGAGGAGAGTATTGGCTGGATCGCGGAGAATGTGAATCGCGCGTTGAAGGAGACGAGTGGCGTCACGATCGTGTTGGAGAATATGGCTGGCCAGGTGCGTGAGCAAGATCTGACGCTTCCTTCTTAGTTGTCCCTGACGCTCGCTGACGCTCATTCGCCGCGCTAAGGGCAACGTTATTGGGAGCACGTTCGAGGACTTGCGGGACATCATCGCGCTCGTGGAGGACAAGAGCCGCGTCGGCGTCTGCTTGGACACTTGTGAGTACGCATCCATCCTTTCCCCTATTCCACTTCGCGTCATCGATTCATGCTCGGCCCGTTCGCGCATGTCGCTTGTCCTCCTGCGCCTGCGCTTGCACTTGCGAATGCGTCACTTGCTGACCCACCCATGCGGGTCGTTGTCCATATGTCCTTTCCTTCGTCGTCCTCCCCTCGTCCGTCCCTCACACTTTCCTCGCTCACTTTCCTTACCCACGTTCTTCCTTTCGCCTTTCGCGGTTCGCGTTCTCGCTATCTTTGATGCCCCGTCTTCCGCTCATTTGCTCACCCATCACTTGCTCTTGTTAGGTCACATGTTCGCGGCGGGGTACGATATACGGACCAAGGAGGGTTGGGAGTGAGTACCCTTTCGTTCGTCTGCTTACCCACCCTCTCGTTCGTCTACCGTGGACATGTCCGTCCCTTCATCCGTTTCCACTTCCTTCCTCGCACGTCCACCAACCCGTCATCTCGTCGTTACTGTGCCCAACTTCGGAGAGTGGATCTGCGTCGCCCCGCTCGGGCTCGGGCTCGTCGCCGAGGTCGTGGTCGTAGCTGCGTTCGTTTTCTCTCGGCCGATCTTTCCCCCTTTTTTCTTTCTCATCCCGTTTCCACGTCCCCGTCGTCTTTCCTCTCGGCGTTCGTCAGTTCGGCGGTGATCTGCCGTGCTCCTCCGCCCCGCCGTTCGCGATGTACTGTTAAAGACTTCATCTCATCGCTCGTCCCTTTCTTTCGCGCATGGTCTGTCTTCTTTTGGCTGACTCGCAAGTGCAGGAGGACGATGGCCTCGTTCGACGAGATCGTGGGCACGCGATACCTCAAGGCGATGCATCTGAACGATAGCATGGGCGACGTTGGGTGTAAGAAGGATCGGCATGATAATCTCGGGAGGTGCGTGTTCTCGTGTTTTCGTCTTTCGTTTACCGCGCGCCTTGGGTGCCGTCCTCTCGAGCTCGCTTCTCCGAGCGCGAGCGTCCTTTCATAAGCTACTTGCGCGTTTCCTTCGCTTCGTCGCTCGTAGCCTGTCGCTCCTTCCATCCGTACCCTCCCTCCGCGCGTGCCCCGCAACTCTTTCTTTTCCTTTCTCCCCCTTCGCTCGCTGACTTCTCTCTCTCCCTCCAGGGGCAAACTCGGTCTGAAGACCTTCGAACATATAGTCCGCGACCCGCGCACTCAAGGGATCCCGCTCGTTCTGGAGACGCCGTGCGACGATGAGGCGGATTTGGGGAGTGTGTGGAGAGTCGAAGTGGGAGTGTTGAACGAACTTGCCGCGGATCGAGGTGCGTCATCGTATGAGGGAGGGTTTGAGGCTGAGGCTGATGCGTTTGCAGGCACGCAGAAAACGGAGGTTGATGTGGGACTCGTCAGTTCTGCAGCGGGGTTCGAGTTGTCGGGCGTCGCTGTTCCGCCCGTCTCTGGCGCCGTTTCTGTCGCTGTCTCTACGAACGGAACTGTGGAAGCTACGCCCGCGGCAGATGGCGTAGCAGCTATCGTCCATCCTCCCGCCGCCACCTCCGCCGCGGCATCCACCTCTTCTATCACCGTTCCTCCTGCGACGGACGAGCAGATCGTCGAGATGGAGGCTAGGATCAAAGTCGCGGCCGATAAAGCGAACGTCAAGAAGGCCAAACCGAAACCTAAAGCTGCGGCGGGCGGGAAGCGGAAGAGGGGCGCGAAGAAGGATGAGAGTGATGAGGAGGATGAGGATGGGGAGGATTGAATATATCTATTGCGAACTCTCTGTAGTTGTCCTACGATGCACGTTTTGCAGTGACAGTGTTTACGCTATGTCTGAATTCCCATGAAGATAGCGAGAGATACCCCTGTCGCGGAGATGTAGCAGATGATGAGAGCGGGCATGGGGAGTTGAAGATGTAGGTGAGAAGTGCTGAGGGGCGGGTTTATATACCGTCCAGGCTCGGTCCTCACATGCACATCTCACGCTTCACAAACGGCGTTCCGCAACCGTACTCAGTCGCGGACGTTCCTCCAATGCCGCGGTGATGGCATTTCACCCTGATCGGGGAAATGGGAAGATACAATGGACTTCTGCGCTCAGTGCATCAAAGTACGTCTTGTAGTCTGTCCTAACTGCGGAACTTTGAATTATCGCAAACCAGAGTGCCTGTCAGCATCGGGGAGTAGGGTGGTTGTGGAGAGGTAGCAGATGATGAGAGCGAGGTGCGCTGCGGGTGTATGGGTCTCAAATGCCGGGCGACGAGCCTATATACCGTTCAGGTTCGGCTCAAACGGCACGGGTGTGACTGTTGAGAGAACCGTGGAACACGCCACCCATCGCGGACGGCGTGTCCATTCCTCCCACCACTGTAACCAGTACAAGGCGTGGGAGATGCGATGAGGCAATGAAGATGTTCTCGGAATCAGGCTGTTAAACAACACCGCCTATCAGTAAAATCCTCTTGTGTTGCTGTGGCTGGGAGGTAGCAGATGATGAGAGCGCGACTCTGTGTCGATTCGTCGAGCGACGGCGACGTGATGCGGGTTTATAAACAACACAATCGTGGCTGAGAAGTTGACGCAATCGTGGGCCGGCGTCATTGATAGATATGATCATCCCTTCGGCGCGGGTGCATTGATGTATGGCAAAGAGTGGGCGAGCCTCGAGACAACTTCAGAATGAAGTCCAAAGTCCTCTCTGTCAGCCTGAAGTGCTCAAAGTAATAGTTCGCCCTGACGCTATAGCGGATGATGAGAGCGCGTTCGGTCCGAGGGCTGACGCAGAGGGTAAGTGAGACACGCCGCCATGGACTCTGTCTAGTAGGCGCCTGAAGCATGAAACACTGTAGTATACACCAGGCAACTGAGACTAGAAATGACAGAACGATGACTCGAGCGAAGTACATTGGTCCCCAACAACCAGTCAACAACAGTCAATGAAAGCCACTACGATGTGACCGAATATCGTTTCATCTCCAGAAGCACTCGCGGGATCTTTTTAAGGTTTACATCTGTGTCCATTTCGGGCTGTTCCGTAGTCACTTCCATACGTGATCCGACACTTCTCCTTTCCCTCCACCGCCCGCCGCGCAGATGACTTGTGTTCTTTGTACGATGCACCCCGCCTACTGGTACACCCTGAAGGCTCGATTACGATATTTCCGCGCCGAACGCGGTCGACCAGACCTTCCCGCGCTTGACACGACGGTGTCCGCCCGCCACAGCGACACAGACCTGCGCAGGCACGCAGATGGCCGGCATCCGTCAAACAGAGCGTCAAGCGCCAATTTGCCCAGAACGCTGACTGTTCCTTACCCACCCAACTTGGTCAATGGCTCTCGTCCCCGTCCGCGCTCTTCCATGCATTGAACTCACGCTCCTGGTCCCTTCGCAGCGCCTGGTGAAGTGCTTCAGTGCGCGCAGCTTATCCAGCACCGTACGATGCCACGACGAGCGGCAATTGCAGGCTTCTCTGACCTCTCCAAATTAGGCGCATGATCCTGGATCGCCACGTAAATCAAGACGAAGCAGTCAGATGCCGCGCGCGCGTTCCTGTCAAGATCACAGCTTTCCCCAACCCCGCCTTCTTCGTCTTTCCCCCTCCCCCCTTCCCCTTTCTCGCCTCCGCCGCAACTATGGACCACCGTCCCGACCTCGGGCTTACTTTTGGCGCCATCGAGGTCGGTATGGTCCTCGCTGTATTGTGCGTCGCCTCCACGCCCGCGCCCGTGCGCCTGCTGACTGACGCGTGGGCCAACGTCGTAGTTTGACGGGCATATCGACCCTGCAAGTCTGGAATGTGCGTACACCTGCCCAGTCACTTCTCGTCCAACGCTAACTCGAGACGAGCAGTACTATCGCGATTACCCTGATGACTCCACAACACTGAAGTCGCTGGTACGTAGCTGGTTCTCCACCTCTGCTCAGAGTACGTGCTTACGCTGTCCACCCCTCGTACTTAGGTCGGCGTCGTCTAGTGCGCACACTCATCCGCCTCGTCGCTTCCCGTCGCTCATCTATCATGCCGCGACCAGCACGGCCGACACAGTCCATTCGATAATGCTCGCCCACGCCCTATATCATTATACTATCGTCGTATTTGGCGATTACGAAGCCCTCGAAGTACTAGCCAAGAGCTCCTCGGGCGGCATCCTCGTCGCAGGGTTGATCGCGTTCGCAGTCCAAGTACGTGCCCTCTCACTTGGCCCATATCCTCTCCTGAATGTCACAACATCGTCTTTGGTAGACATTTTACGCCTTGCGCGTCCAACGAATCACTAAATCTCGCCTCATTGCCGGCGTATGTTGGCTTTTGGCCTTACTTCGTCTCGTCTTTTGCTTCTGCATATCCGTTACGGTCATCGCGTCTGGACGATTCGAAGCTTTTGTGACGGACTCGGTGAGGTGGCAGCTCGTCGCGATGCAGTGCGTTGGAGCGGCGTCGGATGTGTTGATCGCTGCGTGTATCTGTGCGGGTATACTGCGACTGCGGTCTGGCCTGACGGCGAGCGATAAACTCGTGGATAAGCTCGTTGCGTTTACTATCGGTGCGTCTTGTCGTGCGTATTGCTTCGCAGGACTAAGGTGTCTGCAGGCTCTGGTCTTCTCACGAGCGTCGTAGCAATAGCGGAGATCGTCACGGTACGCAAATTTCATTGCACGAGTTCTCACGGAGCGGTAGTACGTGACGATGGAGAACTGTACGTATCACGCTTTCAACTGTGGACTTGACACGCGCGTGCTCAACTGCCCCTCAGTCGTCTTCATCACATTCTACAGCATCGCCGCGAAACTCTTCGCCAACTCCCTCCTCGCGTCTCTGAACGAACGCAACGCCATGCGTCGCGCGCTCCCCACGTGGAACAGTATGCAGACGCGTGGTCAGACAAACTCACAGCACATCACGTTTCATAAGGTACGCATTTCGCCGGGTCCTTGCGGAGCCCTCGCACCCATTCTTACGCGAAGAGTAGCCCAAACCTGGTATCAACGTCGAGTTGACGCACGTCCCTGAAGATGCGGAGGTAAGCCGACCTATACCCTGTCGAAGATGTGAGTTGTGCTAAACCGCTGTAGGTACCGACGAGTAAAACACGCGACCTACCGCGCGACGCTGTCACTGTCTAATTATCTGAGTTGATATCATGATGTTTTCGATGCTGTGCTAGGTGCTGGGGTGATTTGCGTATGTTTTCTGTATTTAGTACTGTACTCGTAGTGATGAAAATGGATACTATAAGCGGCGTAACTGGAACGGTTTCTAGAAGTACCGCGATCCGTGGGGCACGTAGAAAAGCATCTTCCCAGTCTCCTCCACTGCCACCAGGACGTAGTACGTAGACTCATGCTGCTCTGAAAGTACTGTTGATTTCTCAACTACTTCCTTGAGCCGGGAGTCCGTAACTAACGGGATAATGAGTACCGCAGCCTGAGTAGCTTCAACGACATCGATCACAAGAGTAATTCGAACAGTCAAGTTTGGTGCGCGACTGGACTGGACTCCTACCGTTGACTCACAGCTTGCTATGAGGAGCCGACTCCATTCCTACTTCGCTGACACGATGACCCTTACAAGTCGGTGTAGAGCGAAGAGGACGTCATGCTCAACATTAGACCTAGCGCAGTACTATATCATTTTGTTGTCACAAGTACGTATCGTCTCGTACATGAGCCAGGATAGAGCTACATACAACAAGCGTGCGATGTGAGCCGCGCTCTAATTTTTTTTGCGGAACTTTATATTCGTCCGAGGACGGCAATTCGTGTCCCGTGCCGGTCTCGGTTACTACCGCCTTTTGTCTCAAACGCCATGCCTTACCCAGTCCAGAACGATCCAGCTGCACTTCTCGACGCACAACGCCAGGCGGAGGACGTATTGCTCGGCGTGCACGAAGCGCGTCTTGCCGCCGCTCGGGAAGCCGAGCAAGCTGCTGAAGCTGCCGTCCAGGCCGCCACGGCGCACCTGCTTACCGCGCGCCACGCTGCGCAAGTTGCGGCGTCTGACTTCGACGTTGCGCGCACGCTCTTGCGTCGCCCGCGACCGGTTGAGCTCCAGCGAGCCGCGCTAAAGCTGCCGCTCGACGTGCTCCTCGAAGTCTTTCAGGCGTGGTTTATTTCCGACGACCACGACGAGGGAGACCGCTCCGCTTTGCCTTGCGCGTTCACTGCCGCCACTGTTTGCCAGTCTTGGCGGTCGGCGGCCCTCGCATGTCCGCTGCTCTGGAGCAAGATCTACGTCGACGCCGGCAATCGTACGCATCTCCAACTCTACATCGACACAATGCTCTCGCGTAGCAGAACGTCCGCCCTGGAGGTTGAGATCAAGGACCTTAGTTCTTTTATCGATCCCGACGGCCGCTTCGCCGGCAACCCCCACATTTGTGCTGATACGCTCATGACACCCGCGAGCCTTGCTCAACTCCTTGGCCAAAGCCAAACACTCGTCATTCGCCACGTCATGCACGAATGCCTGGAGTATCCGAAGTCTATTCTCCCTTTCTTACTTACCGCCATGCCCCTCCTTCGTAACTTCACTCTTGAGGTCGGTGGCATCAGAGAAGAGTCGGTGCCTGAAGGGACACAACTACTCATGAGTGCACCCGCCTTAATGCATCTCTCCATCTCATTCCTACCTTTCTCCATGATCCACCCTCTCTCCCTACCCAACATCACCAACTTTGTCTGCAAGCGCACACTCTCGGTCGACGATATTCGCTCCCTCGCCGCGGCGTGGACCAGTTTAAAAACCCTCGATATTCGCAGCCTTGACCTCCAGGGATCCCTACAGGGCAACGGTCCACTTATACACTTTCCGAAACTGCAGGGAGTCACGCTTGGCTATGGAGCATCGAAGTTTTTGTCCTTGACGTCGATCGCACGCCTCCCGTCCTTGATGGACGTCGCTATGTCCCTGGCGGGCCGGGCTGCGATGACGGCTTTCTCAAACTTTGTTTCCGGAACACAGTGGACACGTCTATCGCGTTTGAAAATTTCGGAAACCTGGCCGTTAGGCCTGCTTCCGTTGTTCGACTTTCTACCCAACCTCGGGGAACTTGCGATCGACTCTGCCCCACTCTCTATCACCACCCAATTCCTTGACGCATGGATCGTTGACGAGCGAGTCATGACTCCGCCACACCTCGCCACTCTCCGGCTCACGGAATGTTCCTTTGACGTTGGTACCGCGCAGAAGTTAATCAACCTGCTGGCCCGCCGTCGGTCACGCATGGAGGCACATGACGGTGTAGAGCCTGTGGACATTCTCCGCGAACTCTACATTCAGCAATATGGCGCAGTTCGGCTAGATCTCGTCTTTCCAGCATGGATGAAGCATCGGCTCGAGATGCTCGTCCCGTCTGTGACGCTGGATACCGAGTTCGTCAACACGTATTTGTATGACGATGATGTAGTGTAACGATCTGATAACCGAGCCTCGGACTCTCATGTAATCAATGCTCCCCATTACATTCGCGAGGCTCTGCGTGCGAGTAATAGAGTCGTATAGTTATTAATGTGCCTCCTCGGTCTGAGCCGCATACTAACCAAAATAAGCACGGTCCCTTTCTGCACTTGGACCTCTGTCTCGCTACCTACGGTCTGTACCGTACTGTACCAGCCTTCTACCGTAACGTTCGCTGTCCTTGCCTGTACTGTACTGTTCTCCCAGAGCACAAATGCGCACTTACAACTCACAAATACGGGCTGTACTGATCGTCTACTGGTTAGCATTGGACTCTGGTACCGGAGCGCAGCGTAGGTGTGGCTTGTAGTCATGCTGAATGTGTCGCTGTACGACAGTCGATCGAAGACGTACCGGCCAGCGCTCGCGAAGGGGGTGCAGGTCTGTGCTAGAACGAGGTGTCTGGTCGCATTCGAGTCTCAGACTGGGCCAGAGGTTACTTGCTCTCAATCTGGCCCATTGATACATCGCAGTCATCCACACCGCGCATTGCGTCTTCGTCTGCATCGGGGATGGGGATAGCTCTCTATACCGACACTATCTCGCTTACTGTAGCATTTCGACCGGATGTTTGTGTACGCCTATTTATGTATATTTGTTGGACCTCCCAGCACATGTTCGGTGGGTCGCGTTACATGTTACCAACTACTATATTTGGTAATAAGCTGTGCTCATATGCATCCGGCCGCGAAGCGGCCGGCCGAAAATGGTAATTGCCTCCGGCCGGAGACCAGCGTTACATGTTACCAAAATGTATAAGTTATGTTCGGAGGCCGGTGTTACATGTTACAGGAAACATCCGGTCGAAATGGTACAGTACCCTATGGGAAGCGCCGTCTATACTCTACACTGCCTAAGCATGAGCGTCCCACAGTACAGGCCTGGGCTATGCGCAGGTCAGTATATACAGAGTGTATAAGAGCGTGTAGATGCGTGGTTGCTCGCTGATACGACCCAGAGACTAGAGTTGAGCAGTACAGTCGCTACCTCGTAGCGTGCGGCGTTTCGGGGAGCTTAGCGACAGTCGGATTTCATGCGTACCGGGCCGACGCGCGAGCGACGATGAGGAAGGAGAGCACGGTTGGAACGAACCGGTGATCGCCGCATGCTCCTTGCCTTGTGCGTCCTTGCAGAACAGTCGCCGTAGCTCTTGTTTCATGGCGTTGCTTCGAGCAGCGCCTCCGTATCTGCGCATCCGAAAGTGAGCGCCAACGTTGGGACTGGGCTTACGCGAAACGAGGACGTATACGCGCTGTCGCTGTCGCTGTCAACACGACGACATAGACTATCCCTAGCTCTCGCACGTCCGCGCACGTAGACTTCATATTAATCTATGTCGCCAGCGTATGCTCGTGCGTCGCGTTGCCGTCTGGCTGTCAGCGCCACGTCATCACCGTCTGGCAATCTCCTATACCTCTACGTCCCAGCGCGAGGGACTTTATGTTCAGTGCACATCTTTCTCGCACACGCGGTCAGGTTCACATTCAAGACAATCACTCATTGTCCACCTCCTCTCCCTTCAACTGTTCTGCAATGCCCTCCACGGTGCCGCCTGTCCACGCGCGCCGTCTGGCTCTATCGCTGCGCAAAGCGACTTTCTTCCGTCACAGAGCGCAGCGCGGACAGCTCTGTTACTATGTCGACTCGTCTATCTCAGGTCTTGGCGTTGGTTCCATACGCGTGGGCCTAGTGTGCCGATACCATGCTCTGTAATTTACGTCCTCTATCGCTGCCAGCGCTACTCAGGCGTTTCTTGCCATTCGAGTACCACAACTCTGGGTCGTCACTCAGACACGGTCCGAAAGTCAGGCGGCGTTGTAACTGGTGGTCATCCCGGACGAGACCACACACGGACGAGAATTGCCTCGCCTTCTCCGGGTCTTAAGTGGAGCGACCTGAAACAGATCTAAAGGAGCAGGCTCTGCTTCGACAATGAACCACTGCTGGACACAAGTGTGGAAACTGCAACCGTGCGGGCATAAGCATGTTCCAGCTTGGCGTGTTAATGATGACTAGCAGATGATGAAAGCCGTTCAAGTTTGTGTGTCTCACGAGAACGCCGTATGAGGGTGAGGGTTTTATAGAGTGCTGGGCCGAGATGTGCACTCACGAGGCTTGCCGCGGGCGAGGATCACACCCTTACACCCAACGCAGAGTCACAGTAGGCTCATCAGCTGGCAGTACGCCAGCTTCGGTCCATTCAATGCACATACTTCGCCCGGACCGACTGCCGTATTCCAAGAAATATAAGGCACCGAGCAGTGGCGCAATTACTACTAAAATTCCCGCTTCGGCTCAGAGTTACTCTCCCACTATCTGGGAGTTATCTCGTTACAGTGCAGTTCCAGCTGCTAAATGGATGAGTACACCGACGAGACATAAACCCCTCGGTCTTAAGTCGTAGTCGCTCTCGTCATCTGCTGTTACTTCAACGTACAGGATGAGAGAATGGTTCCGACAGGGAACCGAACACACCCAGTTACGGTCTTACATGAAGGCTCCGGTGTCGTATTACTCCACATTTCGTAACGTACTTTAGACATATATATACAGAGAAGGATAGGAAAAGTTCAATCTGACTTTGTACCGAGGCTCGCCGACTCTCCGCTATGCGTCGATGCACCCGGGCCGGGGGATGATCACATCTATGCCCAGAATTGCGTCAACTTGTTAGCCAGGATTGTGCTGTATATAAACCCGCATCACGTCGCCGTCACTCGACCCACGGAGTCGCGCTCTCATCATCTGCTACCCCTCTGCCACAGCATCGCAGTAGATTCCGTGGTATATCAACAGCCCTGATTCTCCCGAACAGAAACTTGTTGGCAACTTCTCCATCGTCTCATCACATTTCCCAGCCCTTGTGCTGGGGATGGGAGGGTCGACGCGCCGTCCGCGAATGGGTAGGCATGTGCGACGGCCGTGATAATTTGTCCACAGTCACACCCGTGCCAATTCAGCCGTTCGTGACTGAACCTGAACGGTATATAAGCTCGTCACCTGAGACCTCCACACCTGCAGCGCACCTACAGGCCGCTCTCATCATCTGCTACCTCTCACCGACCTGCTTACTCCCCATTAGTGACAGAGAGCATACCGATAACTCACCGTTTGACATCTAGAACGGAAAACACAGCGGAAAGGCTGATGTGGCACTGAGACGCAAAAATCGATTGCCTCTGTGCAATCTCTCAATCCCTTTGATGGCGATGGGAAGATAGCGACTGACGGGGTAGGGCTGTACGGAGCCGTTTGTTATGCATGAGGTGGGAGGACTGAGCGTGGACGGTATATAAACCCGCCACTCAGCACTGATCACCCCATACCCTCGGGTTCCATACCCGCTCTCATCATCTGCTACATCTCCGCGACAGAAGTGGACACCATTATGCATGGCGATCCAGACATAGCGTAACAGAACCGGAACAGAAACCATCAGACGTATCACATCCTTTCATGTTTCCACTGCCTACAGCAAACCATACCCTACACATTATGCCCCCTCATCCTCCTCCTCCTCATCGTCACTCTCATCCTTCTTCGCTCCCCTCTTCCGCTTCCCGCCCGCCGCAGCTTTCGGTTTCGGTTTGGGCTTCGCCTTCTTGACGTTCGCTTTATCGGCAGCGATTTTGATCGCAGCCTCCATCTCGGCGATCTGCTCGTCCGTCGCTTCCGGCGCCAGCGTCGTCGCAGGAGGAACGGCGACAGAAGAGGTGGTCATGGGCGCGTCGACGGGAGGTGCGGGATGAACCAGAGCCGCGACTCCATCTGCAGCAGGCGTAGCCTCCACAGTCCCAATCGCCGTCCCCAGGCCGTTTGTCATGAGCGCGGGGTAAGATGCGGGTACAGCGACGCCTGACGACTCGAACCCCGCCGCAGAACTAACGAGTCCCACATCAACCTCCGTCTTCTGTGCGCCTGCAAAATCACCAGCATCAGCATCAGCTTCAGCCTCCAACGCTCGCACGACTACACAACCATCAGGAAATTCGGAAAACCCTTACCTGTACCTACATCTTCATATAAGGGAAATGAGATGTTGTATTGCGTGGTCAAGCGAAAGCAGAATCATATCGGGCTGATATCGGCCTTACAAGTTCTCGTCTGGCAGACGTGATCTGACGAAGCCTTACATTGCCGTACTAGGAACATATCACTCTGAGATGAACCATACAGACTGTGTCATGCCAATATATTTACACTTCTGGATGACGTTGGTAACACAAGGGTCCCTCTGGCTAGTGAGACGGGACTTGGACTTTGGCGCCCACATTGACCTCCATCTGTTTCCGAATGTACTGTACATATGCCACGGGATGCACAATATATAGATCCAAATGCTTCCCCTTTATGCGGTATGTCCTTTGCCTACTCATACTCTTGAGGCGGCAATGTCTGGTGCTCGTCCCTTCCCCGCGGCCAGCGGCGGGGGCGTGAAATTGACTAAGTCCTCACCGGCCGCCGGTGCCGAATGCCAAGCGTATCAGCTTCCGGGAACTATATAGTCATCAAACCCTTGGTACTCCGCCATTCGTCCTCTCGTTCTTCGCCACCGCAGTCTTAAGCCGTGTACGCGTCTCGCGTGGCGCTGGCCTCGCCCGGTCTATCCTTGCGTCGCTCGGACGCCGCGGCGTCGAGTTGGCACTCAGGGTCAAGACGCGACGTTAACCATGCTCGGCTCGGTCGAGCTCGCGCGCTTTCTCCACGAGGTACGTCCCCGACCGGCGTCTGCGTGACTCGACATGCTGACCCTTTTTTTCTTCACCTCAAGGTCCTCGTCAACAGCTCGGGCGGGCCCCCGGCGACCTTATATAGGTCCTCGGCGGCGCAACACAACCCAAGGCCACGCGCGTCGGGACGATCAGCGCGTTCACTTTGTACACGCACACCGAACATCCTCAAGAGCTTGAGCCGTTTTTCTCCAGACGCGAGCTCCGCGATCAACTTACTTCGTGCGTACACGCGCGCTCTCCCACCCGTATTTCTGTAACACGCAATCCTAGATTTGATTACCGGTGCCTGCGCGAGCTAGTCGACTGTGGCTCAGGTAGTGCGTGCCAGTTCCCCGTTGTTCGCTGTTCGCTAAAATCAGTGCGCAGGTTATCGCACCCCGAAGGCTCGATATCGCGAGGTCAGTGTCACCCGCTCCTGATTCAACATGAATTGCTTACATGCGCACGAGTAGATCCAGTTCCAACGTCGGAGACGACGACGTGGTATGTCCTCGCGTCATACAGCGTGTTTCGCTCGTTTCTCATTTTCGTACAGGTCCACGCGCTCATCGCTTGTCCCCTTTGCCGCGGTCGTATAACGAACGGGTCTATCGCACACTTACTGTACCTCCCCTGCGGTCGCGTTGTGCGACCTCTGCGTGTGCGTGTCGTCTCCATGGTCCATCCAGTATGCTAACGTCTTTTGCCATGTAGGTTCCGAGCATAATCCTCGCGGTGGCTTGGGCGCACGCTACTGCGAGGTTATTTGTGCCGGCCTTTTCTATTTTATCGAGATGTTGCTTGTTGCATGTCCTGACGTCGTCGATCTGTATTTTCTTAGTTATCGGTATTAGTAGTCCAATAAACCGCTTTTGTCCCCATAAACCCGTGTCACCCGATGTGATCCGAATGGACCCTGCAAGCGGATTTGTGCCTATTAGCCGGTTTACAGAACGGCATGCAGGTGGCTCCTTACAAGGGTCTGGGATGATTCTGACCAACTGCACTACGGGCAGTCCAGAGTCTGGTCAGAGTCTCCTCAGCGGGCAAGCTGGCAGAGATGAAACTGGTATCTGCTGACCGGGTGGCCGGCGCTCTGACAGTGATCTGATATCGGCCTTACGAGCGGCAAGTCTGCCTTACGGGATCTGGTAGGGAAAAAGCAGTCTTGTAAGGCAATATCTGGGGTTGTGGGCCATACAAGTAATACGAGATCTGGTAAGGGATATGAGACATTGTCAGCCGCTGTCTGGGAGTATAAGGGTTGTCCGATTTTCCTGATGACGCACCTCGATCCGCGGCAAGTTGATTCAACACGCCCAATTCAACTCTCCACACGCTCCCCAGATCCACTTCATCGTCGCACGGCGTTTCGAGAACGAGCGGAATTCCCTGCGTGCGTGGGTCGCGGACTATATGTTCGAAGGTCTTCAGGCCGAGTTTGCCCCTGTGATGGAATCGCGCGCCCGAGTCAGCGAGGGAACGCGAGAAGGACAGAAGCGGCCAGAGGGACGTGCGTTTCGCGGGCAGAAGCGAGGCGCAAAACGTCGAACAGAGCGAGACCGCGCGATGGAAGCGGTTGGAAATGCCCGAACGCGAAAGACGCACCTCCCGAGATTATCATGCCGATCCTTCTTACACCCCACCTCGCCCATACTATCGTTCAAATGCATCGCCTTGAGGTACCGCGTGCCCACGATCGCGTCGAACGATGACATCGTTTTCCTGGGTTGGGGCGTCAGACAGCGACACGGGGAAGAGGGACCGGGAGGGGACAGCGACGACGACGAAACGGTGAGACGGGGAGTGGGACAGCGAAGAAGACGAAAGAAGGGGAGTGGGCAAATAGGAAGTGACATCAACGAAGCCAAGCGCGGAGGGGAAGACGAACGATGGACCACTCACTCCCACGCATCCTTGGTCCGTATATCGTACCCTGCGGCGAACATGTGACCTGACAAGAACGGTGCGCGTCAGCGATGGACGAACAACGAGTACGGCGCGAGGCACGGCGAGGATGACACTCAGAGACACGAAAAAGGCGAGCGACGAATAAGGCGAGTGACCAAGGTGAATAATGACCAGACGGACCACGGGGCAACGATAACAAGGAGGAGGAAGCCGCGGCAGGAGGGATGCAGCAGATGCACGCGAAGAGCAGAATGCGCCGCACAAAGACACCATAACGCGCGTGCGAAGGCGAAAGCAGATGCGACATCGGTACGCGCATGTGAAAGAGCACGGATAGCGCAGGGACGCGAGCGTGTACGTGCAGCAGCAGACGAACGGGAGTGGGCACTCACATGTATCCAAGCAGACGCCGACGCGGCTCTTGTCCTCCACGAGCGCGATGATGTCCCGCAAGTCCTCGAACGTGCTCCCAATAACGTTACCCTACACGCAGCTAGTAAGCGTCAGCCTACGGGACTCGTGAAACACGTACCTGACCCGCCATATTCTCCAACACGATCGTGACGCCACTCGTCTCCTTCAACGCGCGATTGACGTTCTCCGCAATCCAACCAATACTCTCCTCCTTCGTACACCCGCCCGTCGTACTCCCCGGATGGAAGTTGTACAACTGCAGACCAAGCTGTTCGGCCCTTTTCAAATCGTCGAGGAAACAGTCGTAGGACTGCTGCCGTTTGGCCTCGGAAGGGTTGCCGAGGTTGAGGAGGTATGAGCCGTGTGGGAGGATGTGGGCGGGGGAGAAGTTGTACGTTGTAAGCGCGGCTTTGAATGCGAGGGCGGAGGAGGATGTGAGGGGCGGAGAGACCCATTTGCGTTGGGATTTAAGAAAGAGGGCGAAGGCGGATGCGCTAAGCAACGGTGTCAGCGAGCTAGAGCGTGAGGGACGGACGACGGACCCGATACGAGCAGCGTTCTTGACAGCGTTCTCGACGCCGCCCGCAGCGCTTACGTGTGCGCCCACTTTCCATGCGCTATGAACACGCTCCGGGAACGGCTCGTCGGCGTCCTTGTCCGCTTTCTTCTTGCGCGGGGCGCGTTTCTTCGGTTCTGGCGCGTCCTCATCGCCGTCAGCAGCGCTCTTCTTCTTCGACGCGTCCTTCTTCGGTCGACCACGCGCCGGCGTCTTCTTCGCAGGCTCGTCGTCGTCGTCGGCGTCGGATTCGGCCAATGAACGCGTACTTGCCGCGGCGCGTCTTGGACGGGACGGATTCGCCTGCGCGTCGGCGTCTGTTTTGACCTTTTTACGCGCGGGGCCGGGAGAGGACATGACGTCAAAAAGTGCGCGCGGCGGGAACGGGAAACGCGGTGGACGGGTGACGGCTACTGCGACGCGAAAGGCAAAGAGCATGCGGGCGGCTATCACCGGCGCGCTTTCCCTCCCTCGCTAACCCCCCGAATGCAACATATACACACCGTCCAATGTGTGAGCAGTCATTGCAGCTGTGAAAGAGACCCTTACTATAGCAGATGAGAGCTGTGATCGTTCAATCGAGGAGCGAGTTCCTCACTCCGGCCTAATATACCCCCTGTACGTGCGCTTCCCCTCCTGCCAACGGAGCCAGTCAAGTCACTCGAATACGTAGCTCAAGCCAGACCCTTGTCTTCCTGCTACCATTTGGGATCCGGACCGTCGCGATGTCTCTTTACCTTTCTCATCTGAGCCCGTCTCAAACTAGGAGCTCCCGTCTTCGATGTGCACGCGGCGTCCTACGACAGAGCATCATGTATAGAGACTTACTTTGACAATACGACGAGGATCTGTACAAGAGGCCATTACTTCAGCACATGATGAGAGCTCTCCTCGCTTGAGCTTATATCCCTTGCTGACGTCCCGTAGCTACCGGACATCCGAGTGTACTCGTACTCCATGATGAGAGCGGTCGTGCTTCGATACGGTGTCCCTCAGAACTCTCCTCGCTCGAGCTTATATCCCTTGCTGACTTCCCGTAGCTACCGGACATCCAAGTGTACTCGTACTCTGTGATTTACAGAATCCAGGCAACAATGCTCGATCCGACCCTACGGCCATTCGTGCCGTCATCTTCTCATCTCGCCACGCCTGGATCTGCCAACTAGTCCTTGGTACCTACGCACACTTATGTCGTGGATCCATGAATCCTTTCCCACCGTGCCTGTCCCAGGCTCTTTAGCAGATGATGAGAGTGTGTTCCAGGAGTAGTGGATTGTAATTGGCAAGCAGGGCCGCTTTATAACGCACGACTAATTGCACCCGCTCTTCATTGCCACCGCTGCATTGATTCTGCCGCGCATAACCCTCTACTACTACTACTACTACTACTACTACTACTGCCGATCACCGGAATCGCTCTTCCTTCTCGGTCTGTATGTGTCCATGTATGCCTCATGACCGCCTATCGTCTCTCCATTCTGTCCGATGGACAGTCGAGCGGGGGCGAGCTGGCTGAGGTGAACGTGAGGGGAAAAGGTGAGGTTCCATTGCAGATCGGACTGAGCTATATAAGACAACCCGAACGTGCTACGGCGAAAGAGGAAAGGATGGCGGGAATAGATACAAGCGCCGTCTGACACGCCCCCCCGACGATGCACGTGAGGAGTGTGAACGATGAGGTGAAGTACCCAATAAGTAATTTGGAGTGAGAATTTGGATAGGGAGGGATACATGCAGATGATTGGTCGGTAGCGTGTATGGACGTACTAACCAGACATTGTACATGAGAAGGGTTGAGGGTGGGTGGGAAATTAATGGTACGGCTGGCGGAGACGCCGAGCCGAACGAGAGTGCGGCGTAGAGACCGGCACTCGAAGAAGGAGGACGGCGGGTGCGCGTCCTGGTGGCGACGGCAGCTGGTGGCAGCGCCGAGCAAAGCGGAGGTGCGTTACCGAGAACTTGCCGGCACCCGAGGAGGACGACGGCGAGCGCGTCCTAGCGATGGCCTCGGACGGCTGCTGGTCCCATCGCCCCCCAAATGAAACGCGTGCCTGGGCTGGTGCCGTGGCGACGCGGGTCGTGCGGGAGCGCTAGGCTGGCTCCCACACTAGCGACGGGCCTTGCCGTAGTGCGCAAGGGACCCGGTGGTCCGACTCCCTTCGCCCCCCAAATGAAGCGCGTGTCGGTGGCGATGTCGTGGGAGAAGCGAGAGAGAGGTGCGGAGATTGTCGAGCGCGGCAGGGATTGAGCACGACGACAGGTGGCACCGGACAGGCCGAATACGAAGCGAGCGCGAGTGAGCAGAGAGCGTCGACGCCGCATCGATCGCATAGCGAGGGCGGTACCGGGGTTGTCAGCGCAACGTGCCGCGGGCAGTGACGAGCATGCGCCGGGACAGCGTGCGGGACAGGAAGGACGCCCCCCGGACCGAGCAAGCGCCGTCAACGAGCAGCGAGTGTCGTGTGGCGAGCGGCAAGCGTAATGGCGGGGAGCTTGAGTACACGCGCCGAGGCCGTCGGGTGCGGATGACCGAGCGGCGACGGGAGCGCGGACCGTGTCCCGCGGACGACAGCAACAACCGAGCTCATCAGAGCTCGGGGCTCATAACCTGTCCGATGGACAGTCGAGCGGGGGCGAGCTGGCTGAGGTGAACGTGAGGGGAAAAGGTGAGGTTCCATTGCAGATCGGACTGAGCTATATAAGACAACCCGAACGTGCTACGGCGAAAGAGGAAAGGATGGCGGGAATAGATACAAGCGCCGTCTGACACATTCCGCCAGCCGAACACCATGAGGCCGCATGAAATTTAGTACGCATCCATCGTCCCAAAACTTGTGTGCTCGACGCGGCATATGACAGGACGACTTCGTTCTGTTCCAATTATGTATAGCAGATGATGAGGGTGGTTCCATCTCGTCTTTTCGCTCCGAGTTATACTTGATATTTATACTTCCATTATGATGAATCCGGTTGCGGCGTCAGGGTAAACTGTCCCACCGTCGAGTCGTGTCGTATGCATACTACAGCCTCATCTTCCCTCACCTCTCTCGGTCCGCTTCTCCGATCCGAGTACGCCCAGTCTCAGATCCATACCCTAATTTCACGTATACAATCAGGTTCAGACCTTGGACCATCTCCTATCGCTTCCAGCCGAGAATCTGCTTTGGTCCTCCTACCTTGCTGAAGCGATTAGCAACGTGATACGGCTTGCCCGCTCGTATCGTACCCCGGCCGATCTCCGGCGGTTGAGACGGCAGCGGTGGGTATACTGAAGGTGCATGTTGGGCGTTAGGAGGACCGCGCTCGCGAGCTTTCCATGCTTCGCGTATGGTCGGCGCAGCAGCGATCAACTGACGGAGTGTACAGTACTAATAAGTGCCTCTCCGTGGTAAAGGGAATACGACGTACTTCATCCTCCTTCACGCCGTCTTGGATGCTGTTGAGAATTCCGTCGACGGTACTGCGATGGTTTCCGTTCCGTTTGTCGTTACGGAACCGCATGAACTTCCATCGCTGGCGTTCAAAGTCCCAATGAACCTCGACTATACGGTCGTCGTACTGCGAGTTGGAAGCCTTCATGCTGCGTGGATTAGAGAGTGAGAAGGACGAGGGAGAGAGAGAAAGCGCACTCTGCCCATTCAGCCTCGTCCAACTCGAGCACATCGAAGTATTCGTACACGTCCTTACCGCACCACACCATGAGCAGGCACAGTGGTACGGAACACGAGTCCGTGTCTTGAGATCCGTTCTGTTGGGGAAGGAAGCGAAGTTCGAGCTTAAAGTCGATGCTGTTCTCCGATGGTGGCTTCCATTTCAACCTGAACAGAGGTCAGCCGTGGCGAATACTACCAAGCGGGAACGTCGTAACGTACAGTGTTGAATCTGTTCCAGAGACGTAGCCGGTTTCTACACATGTAAAAATCAGGCCGTCTGAGCCATGGTGCAATCGCGGGATGTACTCGTGGAGTACGAGTGGAAGCCCGTACGAGAGCTCCATTTTCTTAACACCCAACCTTCGCACCGGAATCAGTCTTGTTCGCCTAATACAACGGTTACGGACTCGAATGGCATGTCCTTTGCCAAATGCGGCATCTCTTTCAGCATCCGTTCGAACGGTGTGAGTAACCAATCTTGCAGACGCTGGTAGACAAGTACAGTACTGCGTCAGCTCTCGTGCGCACAAGATGAATGAACGGACCCCATAGCGAGAGATCAGGGGCTTGCCCATGAGGTTCTGGTCGTCGCACACGAGGCAATCGAATAGGAGTAGCCGTGTGGTTTCCTGTGTGGCGTTAACGAGACGCTAGCGCAGGATGACCGGAACGAGCCTTGCGGGTGAGAGGATCGACGTCAACGAGAAGTTCGCCATCAAGAACGCTGTTTCCGAGCGCGCGAGCGGGGTCTTCAGTGCGGGAAGTAGAAGCCGTTGACACTGCGGTAGGTGTTGTTACGGTCGAGCTGGGAAAAGAGAATGAAACGATGTACGGAGAGACTGGGAGAGTAATGGAAAAAAGGCTGACGAGAAATACTTCGTGCGCATTATCGTTGCAGATGACCAGCATGAGGACGCGAATACCGTCCGACTTTTCGCAGACCCAGTAGCTGCGTGACGCGTCAGCAAACAACACTCAGAGTTCAATTCAGATTCATCACTCTTTCTTCTGCAGTCTAGTGATGTCGTTCTTGACAAAGCTGACCGGCTGCGCACCTGGAAAGCTGCGCCGAACTGAGCCACGCCATCACGAGTGCGTTGGGCGAGCACACCTGTCATGCTTAAGATGGCACAGTGTGGCCGTGTGCTGTGCAAGTCGGCGAGCAGTTGGAGGCGGCACCGGTGGTCCCAGAAGCTCTTCTAGTGGTCTGTTTAGGTCGCGGCCATCGAACATCGGGACTGGGGAGGGAAAGAGTGTTTCTGAAGTCCGCCCGGACTCGGCCCGTGACTCTTTTACCAGCTCCCGAACGGTTCCGGCGACGACAGCGGCGCTCGTGAAACGCATTTCAGACTGTCGATGACTCCACAACATTCGGCTTGCAAACAAGATTTGGTTGGATACTTTGAATCCAATTGTATATCAGCTAAGACCCATGAGGTACATACTATCAAGTACTGGGCGCGTCAGCGAATGACGAACGCGTAAAAGCGTGACATACGGCAGTGAGGATCTGTCAGCAGTCAGTTGAGGTCCTTGTACCTTCCGTATGAGCGAGGCAGACGAAAGGGTCATCTTACCTATATACAGGGATGTAAATGCGTGTGTGTCTAAACTAGAGCTATCAGAGTTACGTTGCTACAGCCGGATCCGACTGATTCTCTGCGTCTAAAACCCGAATATCATCGAGGAAGACGTTTCGCGCGAACTCGCGCAGGAGCTGTATGGGGAAAGCACTTCGATCTCCTGTGCCAGTGCCAGAGTACGAAATGCTCTCAAGTAACCCGTTGTAGACGATGCAGTTTCGGAGTAAATCGGGGAGCGCCACTTCGAGCCATCGCAAGCAGAGTCCGTCGATTTCGGGCATAGCCCCGCCCTCCGCGTCGAATGTTACGACGAGGCTTATAGCTCGAAGCTCAGAGGCAATGAGAGACACGCTCTGAGAGGAATCCGTCCAGCTAGGGAATTCAACCTCATCTTCGTCATCGGGATCGTGTACGCCGATGACGAGGTTTCGCAGGCGGGGCATTGACGGGTTTATCCACATGAGATCCGCGAATGCCGCGAGCGAGATGTATGACACATAAATGGTACATAAAATCGCGGCACACACAACATGATCGGCAACCTCGTCTCACTAATGGGATAGGTCTCGAAAGAATCGCGCAATAGGGTATAAAAAATCTGATTCCGATAATTTTTCTCAGCCCAACGGTACCCTTACCAATGCGAAGTCTGAAGATGCGAGTTTTCGAATGTGTGTGTGAGGCGCGACGAAGTTGTGTGAGAGAGCGCGCGTGCTCGGCCGTTCTCCGGAGGTTTGAAACCCAGCAAAATCGACCCTCTCCCCGTCTTTCACGCATCCCCACGTCGCGCTCAGTGCACAGACTATCGCTGCGCGCAGCTAGCAATTTCCGAACGGTTGCTAGCGCTAGTTCTGACGGCCGCACACCGTTGGGCACGGCTTTGCGGGCGCTGAGCCTTCCACCATACAACCTCAATGCCGGCCGAGTTCAAGCCAGTCAGGCAGAGGCTGTTCAAGGCCCAGCCGGGAGGTGGATCCAGGCAAGTGTTTCCATTGCTGTTCCTCCCCACAGCTCCTCCCATACCACTGCGCTCTTGGCGCTGTTCAGCTTGAGCTGTCGCTATCGTTTGACTTGCGGTATATTGTCCGTTCTGTGTACGCATGCAAAGCGTGGGAGCACACTGCTGAGGACACTATGTCCGTGCCAGGGGTCGGCCGGTAGACGCGTGCACCAGGAGTGCATGTGGGTGCGTACAATACTGCAGGTTGCCCGCACGACGACTCGCCTGTTCAGCGACTGCAGACGCATTCGTGTTGAACCGTTCATGAATGCACTCAGACGCCGATTTATCCACCCACGACAGGCTGTACTGTATGTTGTTCTACAGCAGCTTCGGTGATGCCGGTGCTGCAGGGCTACGAGTTGCTGTGCAGTCCCCGAGTACCTACTGGACGGCACACGCAGGTCGTGACAACGGCCAGCATTCAATCGTACAAGCGTCAGGTGCGGATCGCGTACGGTAGTCGTACGGAGTGCTTTTGCGCTGCCCCCATCGGCTCTATCGTCAGCTCGCACCGCATGGAGCGCTAAGCGCGGTTTGCTGCAGATTTCGTTTCGTGCATCATGATCTTCTGGATGGTGCGGAATGTGACGAGGATCACTTTGCTCTTCTGAGTGATAGTGTTGACGCCGAGCGCGGGGCCTTTATTCTTCCTCGGACACCGAGGACTCTGCGTTGTCCATCCCCTCGTAGGAAACCTGTGTGTGTGCATGTTTGCATGCACACCATCTCATTCTGTACATCGGATTATTGACTAGTTCAACGTATGCATCATTAATTCAAGTCCAGTTGCCCATCGTATAGCGCGCGGAAGCCATATCTCCAAGTCGGGCTCAATCACCTGCGGCTTCCGAGCGACAAGAATTGTCTCTCCGTCTGGGCATACAGGTATGTTGAAGTAGCAGTGTTCGGGAATGTACCCTTCTGCCGTGGCTGCATCGAGCGTCGCATGTACATCGAGCTTGTGAACCTTCTACACATGATGCAGCTTCTCGAGAGCCGCACAGTTCGAAGCGAGCGCGATTGATCATTGCGTACGACGCGAGTTTATCGCTCGACAACTTGCTGATCTCGACTCCCCTGTCGCCACACATCCGTCACACCATCTGTGGGAAAAGGCGGGCGACCCAGCGCTCTCGTGGACGCGAGCAGCAGTGTCTTGAGAGAGACAAACCAGTCAGAACCTATGGTACAGCAGTCTCCGGTTTAAGTACATGGTGCATGATGACGGCTACGCTGAATCCGGACAGGGCTCGGCACTAATATATTCCACACCATCCAGTGCACCCGCCAGCGGTCAAGGTCGAGACCTCCGATCAGCAATTACAAGAAGAAGCGTCGCTCGGACGCCACTCCCATTCGGCGCCAAGGCGCGAGTGGGCGGGTCACCCATCGAGAAGAGTGCAGTTCGTGGGCATACACGGCGTGGGCGAGGTTGATGGAATTTAAAGAAGGGCACTGGGTCCCAGCACACCGGGTCCAGAGAAGAGTCGTGAGCTCGCTGGATGCAAATTCGAATATTGAACATGATAGCGCATAAAGACAAAATCTCCGTGAATTATGTACTGCCAGTACTGCATCAACCGCCTACGGTGATACGTGGGTCAGAATCGGCCGGCATTGAGGTCGTAGGGTGGGATGCTCAGCGCCCGCAAAGCCGTGCCCAACGGCGTGCGGCTATCAGAACTAGCGCTAGCGGCCGTACGGGTATTGTTGGCTGCGGGCATCGGCAGACTGCATCTAGAGCGCGACGTGGGGATGCTTGGAAGACGAGGAGAGGGTCGATTTTGCGGGGTTTCAAACCTCCGGAGAACGGCCGAGCACGCGCGCGCGCGCTCACACAACTTTGTCGCGCCTCTCACACACATTCGAAACTCGCATCTTCAGACTTCGCATTGATAAGGATACCGTTAGGCTGAGAAAAATTGTCGGAATCAGATTTTCATACCCTATTGCGCGATTCTTTCGAGACCTATCCCATTAGTGAGACGAGGTTGCCGATCACATTGTGTGTGCCGCGATTTTATGTACCATTTATGTGTCATAGAGATGTCTAGGTCGACGAGGCGCGTGAAGTAAGGACCTGTGTGTTCCCACACGAGTGGCCATTCCATGATCGCATTCTCGATGGAACCCAGGACAACGATGCACTCCATGTCGTCATCCTCTCTATCGCCGGAGGTTCGTATCTCGGTGAGGCCGAGTTTGATGGACATTCTCCATGGACGCTCGTGCGTTCGGGTAAAAATGCGGAGTGGAGGAGCAAGAGTAAGCGAGCTGCCAAGTAATACGCGACGGAGAGGGTGCGTCGCATAGGGCTCGATGTGATCCGTGTAATCAATCGCCGTGTCATTCTCTGCGGTAAGCGCGAGCGCCTCTAGGGATGGTGGAGGCGAACCTCGCGGGACGAGAGAATCATGCGTGACGTCATTCAGAGAAAGAGCGATGAGGCGAGGGAAATATGTGAATAGCTGTCCAGCATCCGGGTGCAACTTCATAGAAGCGCTGAAGTGCGTCACATTGCGGAAAGTCTGTGGTACGTCGGGAAGAGAGAAAGCTGGCAGCGCCAAAACGCGTAGTTCAGGAGCTCCGTCTCCCGTCCACGAAGCTGGGATCTGCACCGGTGTCTGCTGCTGAGAGCCCGCCGATACTATGAAGATCTCAAGTGCTGGCATAGGAAACTCGAGTGCGGCGGGAGTTGGGACTCCAGAAAGCTCTAGAATGCGAAGACGATCGAAGTGCGGCCGGCATGATTCGATTTCACTCGAGCTTGCGCCACGCATGAAACAAATCTCCAAAGGTAGAGCTGCAAAGCGTTGGAGAAGCGATTGGACTTTATGTAGGCCCACGTCGTCCGAGAGGGAGGACGTGATTTTGACGCAAGCCCAGAGAGTAGGAGCGTCTAGCATGACGGCGCGGAAATGGCGACAAATATGCGAGGCAGTGACGCGGTCGTCGAAGTCTAGCCAACCAGCACAATTGGCTAGTACTTCGGGAGGTATACGCCGTACGATGGAAGACCTCGAGCGGTTCCATTCTTCTGCGCTATCCGCTATAGCGCCATGAAACGCACGCGATAGAGTCGTCGATAGATCAACAAAAGCGTCCCTTGAGCTGGGCAACAGTCTTTATTACCACTAGAAAATACCGAAGAGTAGCACGTACGATGCACGATTGTCGAGTAGATCACCAAGGATCCCGAAGGTACGCGCGTAGATTTCGTCCTTCTGACCAGTAAGAAGATCCATCGCGCTTCGGTCACCAATCTGTGTCTAAGATTCTCGTAAAGGGAGGGCGGATGAGGAACAAGCGTCGTATAGGTGCCGGGTAGGTAGGTAGGTGCCGGAAACGCGGCCAAGGCGTGTCGCCAACTTTCAGACACCGCCGGCGCCTCATGTCTCTGCCCGAATCCGCTCAAGATGAAATCTACGTGCATGCCACAGATCTGCTTAGTAAACTTCTGACCAATGACTCATGGTAATTCAAAGCCGTCACTTGGATGTACTCATCTAAATTCTTTGCGCAGCACCAGGCAAGATCTCATCGTTCTGGCCAAGTCGTTATCTCGTGGGCTGGATCGCGCCATCGCAACTTCAGCCCAGCAGTGGAATTCTTCGAGGTCGAGCCTATTTCAGCACTTACCGCCCGAGATTCTCGCTCAATGCGGACGCTGGTCCGCGTTCAACGATCGTTTGACGGCATCTCACGTTTCCCGCCATTTTCGCGCCGTGATGCTTGCCGAGCCAACCCTATGGGCGCGTATCACGATAACTCCTACGCAGTCCTTTCCAGTGGGGCTGGAAAAGGTCCAAGCGCTACTTGCGCGGTCGGGAGCTGCACCGCTCGACATCTGCTTCACCCGCGACTGCAGCCGCTTCGAAATGCAGGCATGCTGGCAGCATTTCCATCGCTTGCGAAGTCTGGAGCTCGCTCAAGCGATACCGCCATTCGCGCTTGATTGTCCTATGCCCATGCTCGAGACTTTCCGCGTATCCGCGGCGACACTGAACGTACGACACGCACAGATTCCAGCGTCGTGGGCAGGCGACGGCACTCCTCGATTAAGCAGACTGAATCTGCCAAACTTTCAGCTCCCAAACTCGAATCAACCACTGCGCAACGTGAGTCACTTCAGTGGCAGTATGGCCGGCGATGTGGACGCTTCCCGGCTCTTCGCCCTCTTGCCGCGACTTCGGTCGCTTCAACTCAGCAACATTACACAGAGCTCGCGCACGCCTCAGGGCTTGGTACCCGAGTCCCTGCGCGAGGTCTCATTCGTGTCTGGACCTACTGTTCTGTCAGACTTCTCGGAGCACATCGAGCCCTACGGTTCGCGTCTGCTTCAGCGCCTCGCTATTGGCGAGACGAAGGACTTTGCGCCTATTCTACGCATCTTCATTTCTCCCCACAACAGTACCTGGCAAATGGTGGTCTGTGTCGCGTCCGTGCAGATGTTCACACCCAGATCGGCGGATGAGCGCAACTGCCTGTATGTGGTCAAGCTTGACCGTGACTCCGCACGTTTTGCTTGGGACTCCGTTTCGAATGCAGACGTCACTCGCCTCACCCACCTCGACGTCTCCCTCGCCATGCTGGCCCCGCTCCTAAATGCGCATCTTACGATGCCTCACCTCCACCGGCTGGTAATCGGCATGACCGACATGTCCGACATTCAGGTACTACAGGGGAGACGGCCTCGCCTTGGCCACACCGCGCATCTCACTGCGCCGTTGCTTCGCACCGTCAAGGTGGTAGCAAGAGAATGGGCGTACGAGACCGACACTATGCATTGGTTCGAAACCAAACTTCCGCCCTTACTAGAGACCTACATAGAGCACGAAGGAGTGCTTGAACAGCTCTCTTATGCTGGTCCGGTGATGCAATATCGCGGCCGCATGGAGAGCCCGATTCTCGACCGCCTGCGTTCTCTCGCTCGCGAACTCGTGATAAACGGCGTCTCGATCTCTGTCAATGCCGCGGACGATGACGGTTCCGCAAGCACAGCTGTACTTGCACCGCTTGGTCTCTGATTCCTAGTCGTGTTACCATTCCTTCAGCGGCGACATACGCGTACGCATGTTGCTCACTTCTACTGCGCAACATCTCCAAGTGTCGCATTGAAGTTCGCATCCAATCTTTGCTCGCTCCGGGGACGCTCTTGTGTGTCGATCTCAGGCCGCAATATAGAATGCATGGGATCTGGGATTCAGAACTGTTCTTCCTTCAGATTAAAGCTGCAGCCAGTCGCGGCAAGGAGCATCCCTGGTTCCAAAATGATGTCCCTCGAGAGGGAGGCGCCACGGTGAACATATGCGAGCGACGCTGCCAGAAGCGTCTCGGGAAATGATCTTAGGCTCGCCGTGGACAGTACGAGACGGTGCAATCACGCTGCGTCGACGTTTACGGCCCCGCCCATCCGTTTAACGTCGATGGTCAGCAGAAAGGGGATCCTGCATAACTCGACATCGCGCAGAGGAGGAAAGTTTTTCAACCCACTGCCGATTAGAGGCGAGAGCGACTTCAGGTACGGGCCAGTACCCCATTCTACGAGCAAATGCTGCAGCCGGAGACGCTGCGGGGGTGCCATGACTGCGTCGAACACCGCGCGCTGTTGTGCGTCCGTCAAGCTGATACGTTGTCAGGATAGTCCGATGCTCAGAGTGACATTGAGCGAGCGCGCAAGAGATATCGGTAAACTGTCTACGTTTTGAGGTGTTGTGATACGCCCCCACTGCAGAGCGGCGTTGGACAGTCAAGCGCCACGGCGCGCCAGGGCGTAAACGTGAGCCGTAGGCAATGTCTGCTGGGGACTGGATAAATGACGCACATACGATGTCGAATATCTCGGATTCAACATCGCTCGGAAGCTGCATTGCGCGTGTAATAAGTAGTGGATGGGGTAAGCCAAAGTTGGAACGGCATTTAGCCGCCGAAAAGCCGAGCGCCCTCTTTCCTTCCTTCCATCACGTTCGCCGTGGCGCGCACGCAAGGCACGATGTCTACCTCCTACTCCCTACCTCCAGACCTAGAAAAAGAACTTCGAGCCACAACCGCGCGCGTCATAACTGAAGCCATCAAGCGCCAAAGAGCCAGCGACGCGAGGTACGCGGGTCTCGATACTGATACAGAACTGATATCGAAGTAGGGTAAAAGATCCAGAATATTCAGTATTATGCGCGGCCCGTCACTGTCTGGACGATGCACTGTCGGTTCTTGCTCGCGATGTCAACATGAGCGCGCGCAATGGACGCGCCAAATTGCCCAACGAGGTGTGGACCGAGATATGGCAAGGTCTGCCGTTGATCGACCGCATAAACGTCACACACGTCTGCCAGCGCTGGCGCGAAATCGCTCTAGGCACGCCGGGCGTATGGTGCTCGCTTGACTTTTGGTTCTCATTCCACTCCGCTAAGTGCGCATGCGTGGAGTGTAGCATCGGAAGCCCAAAGCGCCTGCGGTCCAATGCCCGCATCTGTGATATTTTCTTGCCCAAAAGCCTTCACCTACCACTGTTGATTCAGATCAACGATCATGATTGCGATTTGGGCCACATTTCGGCGTCGGCTCTAATCACCCTTCTCGCCACCGTTCTGCGCCCTCACGCATCGCGTATCTTGACGCTTGACCTGAACCTGCGGAATCCTTCCATTCTGCCTGATCTACTCGAACGCGTCAATTCATTCCCGACGCTTACCGCGCTCATGGCTACAACCCCGTTCTGGTTTCATAGTTATTCGACTCCTCTCGCGAACAAAGTGTTCACTGCTCCTGCTCTTCGTCGATTATCTCTTATCGGTAACTGGTGCAGCGAGTACACTGCGGCACTCCATCTCCCTGCTGTGGAGATCCTGGAACTGTACCACACGTCGAGGGCCGCTGTCAAGCGCGTACTGGATGCATGCCCAAATGTTAGATCCCTTGACGTCTGGTTCCCGGACGAATCCCTGTACCGCGAGCGCTCAGACATCGAGGCATTTCGAGTTCGAGTTGCTCAGATCCCTCACGTCCGTCTCTCCAACCTATGTTCGAGGACTATTAGGACGGCTCGGCTGATGTACGACTGCCCGGACCGTCCAAACTACGCGTACGCCTTCGACTCAGAGCCCGAAGAGCTTGCAGTCCCCATCTTCAACGACGTAAACGACGCAACCTTCCTCTCATGCGCAAAGCCGGTGGACGAAGTCCAAGCATCACTTGCAGTAACGTCACCTACACGCCGCCGTGCCCTCATATTCCGGCTCGAAATGACGCCGGGCGACATGCCGTGCATTTGGTCGAGCTCCTTTCATGGAGCGCAGCTAAAGGAGATCGAGTGTCGATGGGACATGTGGTATCTCATCACGCCGTCCATGCCCTCTCTGCCGGCGCTCGAGATACTTCGTTTTACCGTAACAGACGACTGCGACCTTGTCCGACCTCCCATTATCGGCAAAGACGTGCGGTTCCCAGCCCTCAGGCGGGTCATCCTCCAGGGCGATCATCCGAATGATGTAGTCCCAACGTTATGGTGGGATGCCGTCGTGACGTCTCTGCGCGTCGATACACCACCGACCTCAATCGTATTTGATTGTATCAACATCGGCCTCGATGACGATCTGTCATACGACTGCAGCAGCAGCAGCAGCGATTGCGACAGCAGGAACAGCGACGGCGGCAGCAGCAGCAGCGGCAGCAGTAGCAGTTCTGATTAGCTTGCCCTACACTGCCTACTTTGTGTAACAACTGGATATCGGAGGAATTCTCGTGAGTTTCCCAGACCTAGAGTCCTAGTCGACGGTTTCATATCAATGCTCTACGAAATACCCCCGCTCTCGCAGACGTTCAACTACACACAAAGTTTCCGATTCTCAGGTGCTCTGGGACGCACGTCGACCACTCTTCTCCGGGCCGCGGTTGTCACCCTCGTCTCCGTCCTCCCCTTCCGAGTCATCGTTGTTATTGTTAGACGGGTTTACTACGCCGCCGCCGCCGGGTGGCGGTGGCCTGTTCAGAGCGTCCACAGCAAGCGATCCTGCAGCGACTGTAGCCCCGGCAGCTGCGACAGTGCCAGCCGCGAGACCAGCAGCTCCAACGGACTGGCAAACAGCGAAAAGAGAACCTGCCGCGACGTTTCCGAGAGCCGCCTGCCAAGCTGCAGCTGCAGAACCTATACCAACATGGATGGCTTAGCTGTAAGAACGGTAGTTGGTGAAGAGGGACGTACCAGCGATGACGCCGCCCGCGCCGAAGCCAACGGCGCCGAGTACCAGTGCTGTCGCAGCGGGGGCGCAGATAGCAACACCAACGCCAATAGCTGCGGCCTTCATTATACTCTTCGCCACCCTCTCGTCTACAGTAGTATGGGAAGTTAGTCGCGATCAAACCTAACAAACGATCTGTGCACCGTTGTTGCCGTTAGGTGGTGTGGCCATCGATAGTACGAGTTTGGGAACGCAGAGGATCACGGACCACTTTGCCTGGTTTTTATGTAAATGGCCATTACTCGCCTCGCTGTTCACACGCCTCGGATGGGAACAATGTTAGTGGAAAGAAAAAAGTCGGCCGCGATGGACTTCATTTCGGCTAACGGGGACCGTGTCCATTAAGCAATTTGAGGGAGTTTAGCCTGCAACTGAGAGCCGAACGCACCACGGGATAAGGGTTAAGTCTTCGTCTAGGGACGAGAAGAGCACGACGCACGGCGGTTGGACAGAAGATCCTGCCTACCTCGCGGTGTGTCGTCGTCCAGCCATGTGTCTTCACGGAGCGAAAGCGTTTGAGACGCGTGTTTAGCAGTGTGGACCGCTCCAGATCCACGTTCACGATACGAATCTCTATCACGAGCTCTAGAGAGTCTAACAAATCGTTTCTGCACTCAATCATGTCACCCTTCCATAGTGCCTGCGTAAACAGTCGAGCTACATGACACGCCCAGCCGTTTCGGAGTGTGGCTCACCCGGGTGGGTACATCAAGTTGCAGTTTCCCCAACCAGGGACGAACGCTTCACGGGTGTTTGAGTTCTTCCGCCAAAGGAGATTCTACAACTTGCGAAGTTTAGGCCACAAATGACCTGTACATCTACCCGCCAGCGATTTAGGAGTAACCAAACATCGATCTAATACAGAGGGACGGCTAAGCACGTGACTGGGGATCACACTGATAGCTCCTGCTCCTCGGGCCAGAACTGCACTGCGTCCGTGTCGAGAACGACCGTCTCCACGAGTTCCTCCAAGCGCGGCTTCAACCACGACGGGAACACGCTCGTGATGGTTTTGTCGGTCTGAACGATCTGCAACTCAGTTATGTGCCCCACGTCCTGCTCACTCCGCGCCCAATCGACGCGTATCTGCAACCACGCAACGAGAAGTTGCGCAGCCTTCTGCGAAAAGTCGCACTCCGCGAAGATGAGCGTACGCAGACTCGACGCGAATCTCGCCATTTCGGGTACGCCAACCCAGATTTCCCAGATGCGAATGAAGCATGCGTCGTTGATGTCGGAGATCTTCCACTCGGTAAGGTTGGGCAGAGCGGCGAGGACGCTGATGAATTCATGCGTGAACTCTTTTGGTGCGTCGATCCAGAGCGTGTGGAGCGATGCGAAGGACGTGGAGCCGAGGAAGCGGGTGAGCTCGGTTTCGCTGCCTTCGGTGACGACAAGTTTGCGGAGGTTAGGCGTGTGTTCGGACGCGGGGGAGAGCATGGAGAGTGCATCCTCCGGGATACCCCTTCGTCCGCAGTTTAGCTCTTGAAGGTGCGTGAACTTGATGTCCTGCGTCGCTGCCACTGACCGCACGCCGATGATCGAAAGGCTCTCGAGTTTTGGCCACCCTTTCGAGACGGTCTGGATCCCCTGCGCCCTGTGTGCGTGGGATGATCGGAAGTGTGCGAGATGGGGGAGAGCGCCCGGTACGATGAGATCCACCGAGAAGTACCCAAGGTCGACTTTACGCAGCTTGGGCGCAAGGGTAAAGATGCGTGCGCCCGCAGCGCCGGAATCTGGCAGGTATAAGTGGCTCTCTGTGCACGTAAACTCCTCGAGAAGCGGCATTGAAGTCTGTAGATACGGCAGCAACGAATCGCCGAACGGCGTTTGGTTCTCATCAATGTCGAGCGTGCGGGGGTAAATGAACGAGACGGTGAGCTCCCGGCTGCGACGTAAAAGCCCGAGTAGAAGCGCCTCCTCGATGACTGGTGATTTGTAGTTCCACGTCGCCGGGATACGGCGCAAGTCGACGCGGAGCGGGCTCGCGCCGCTGCGAGCGAGGAGAAGCCGCAGGTACGAGTTGATATTCGTGACTTTGCCGAGGTCGAGGGTGATATTGGACCATAAAACACCGCATCCAAGAGCTGTCTCGCGCCAGAGTCGCGAGACACCCGCAAGAGCGAACGCAGGCCTCGGCGACGGGTCGAGCTTATTACCCCAGACGAAGATGTCGTTCAAGAGGTCGCCGGGGAGTGGCGAGAACGGCGCGCGCGCAACACGGAGCGTACGACGCAGCTCGTCGAGCGCCTGTTGCGCATGACGCTTAGCCTGCTGTGCGTCTGCGAGACGGACCATGGCGCCGTCGACATCGGTGGCCGCGAGCCGTGACTCGTAGAGCGCAACGAGCGCGTCCTCCTCTGGGCGCGTCATAAGTGGACTGTGGTGGAGCAGAGACAAGGAGCGCCAGATCTGAGATTCAGTTCCGGTCCCTTGATATCGGACATCACGCTTTCATGTCCGAGTCTGACCGCAATACGAGACAATTCCCATCTAAAACAGTAAGTACACGCGTCGCTACAAGATCCACAGTCTCTCTAAATAACATAATGGTGGCCGAAATTTCAATATACGGGAACGTAACCTAGAAACAGGCGACCGCATATTGGTTATCGGGCTCCTCCACCATCTGCACCGCGTCAGTATCTAGCGTCACACCATCTACGAGCTCTTCGATTCTCGAGCGAAGCCACAACGGGAACGGATGCGTGATGGTCTTCGACGTCTGCACAACCGCCAGCTCGTGCAGGCGTTGGCCCCAATCGACGCGCTTCTGAAGGAAACCCGCGAGCATCTGCGTGCCAGACACAGAGAAATTGCACTCCACAAGCTCGAGGCGTCGCAGAGACGGCAGCAGGCGCTCGCCGACGTTTTGTGGGAAGGCAGCCCAGAGAAGGAACGTCTTGTCAAGCTCGAGGTCCGAGAGCGCGCTGATCGTCAGGTGGGCGAGGTTTGGGACGAGGGAGAAGGACGCGACGAAGGCGTTTGGGAGTTCCGGTTCGGCGCGGACGTGCAGACGCGTGAGCGGTGCGAAAGGTCCGCCGGAGAGGAAGGTCTCGAAGTGCTGGCGCGCGGAACCGGGGAGCGTGAGTGCGTGTAGCTTGGGAACGCGCGCGGGTCGGAGGGCGGATAGGACGTCGGGGCCGTCGAGAGCGTCGAGCTCCTCGAGATGTTCGAAGACGATCTCCGTTGGCGCCATGGCAATGTTCTGCTCGCGCACAACGACCGCAAGTCGCTTGAGTTGGGGCCAACCTGTCGATATCGCGAGTAGTTCCCTGTGTCCTGCGGTTTCGCGTGACTTGAGCGACTCGAGCGCGGGGAGCTTTGACGGAACGAGCAGGTCCACGTCCAGGGTACCCATGTCGACGATTCGTAGCTTGGGCGCGAGCGTAAAGATGTGGACACCGTTGCCTGCCATGCCGATGGTCGTCGGCGCGAACGTAAACTCCTCGAGGTGGGGCATCGGCGACTGGAAATACGGCAGGAAGGACGAATGGAAGCGGGGCGCGTTGTCGAAAACCTGGTAGGTCTGCGACGAGTCGAGCGCGAATGTCATGCGTCTGCTACGACGACAAAGCTCGAGGATATGCGCCTCCTCCAGAATCGGGTCGTCGAAGTACCACACTGCGGGCACCTCGCGCAACTCGACGTCGAGAGGCAACGAGCCGCTGCGCTCCAGGATCATCTTGAGGAAGCGATACGCGTGCGTCAGGTTTGCGAAGTCGAGCTTGATGGTCGTCCACAGCCTCGCTGCGTTGACTGCGGTCTGACGCCACGACTTGCAGACGCTGGCGAGTGCGAGTGCGTTCCGTGCTGGTCGCGTGCTCGCTGGGTCGTAGCAGAGCGAGAAAATCTCGAGCAAGACGTCGCCTGGAAGTGTGGGGCGCGAGCTCTGTCGTCCAGCGCGGGCGACGAGGAGTGTACTGCGCAGTGCGTCGAGCGCAGCCTGTGCGCTCAACGTCGCCTGCTGCGCAGCAGCGAGCTGGACATTGGCGTCGTGGACCGTCCTGCGAGCCGCTGACTGGGTCTCGCGTGCTTCAGCGAGGCGAGACTCGTAAAGTGCGACGAGGGCGTCCTCGGCGGTGCGTTGCGGGTCGACGGTGGCCATAATGGTGGAGGTTGCGGTTCAAGAGACGAATGCTGCGAGCAACTCCGCGACGCGCCACAGATATCTCGTCACGAACACGTGTTGTGGCTCCCCTCGTCTTCTTCAACTTCTCCAAGGCACGAAGATATCCACCTCGGACCGAGACGCTCCTCAGTTCTCACACGTTCCTGGAAATGTCGTCAAGATATCTCAGAAACTGGCAATCGACGAAGTCAGACGACGAGAGAGGGCGAACGTGTATTCTGGCAAAGGTATTTCTCTGCAGTTCAACGAGGAGTGAATACTAAAGGTACAGCTAGCGGCCTATATTCATATGAGTGTAGTCTCACGGAGGGGTGAGAATGAACGACTCACGTGAGTGTGATACCGTCCCTCAGGCGGAGGACTCTGTCTCTGTGGGCTACCATGTTCTCCCCCTCACGACGCTCCAGACCATGGCAAGGCGCGAGTTGCACGCGGTACTTGTGAATCAGGCGCGAGATGAGCACGACGCTCTCAGCCTCAGCGAACCGACGACCGAGACACGCCCGCGGTCCCAACGCGAAGGGAGCAAACGCGTCGCGTGGCCAGTCCGAGTCAAGGAATCGGCATGGGTTGTACGTATCGGGATCGTTCCAATACCGCGCTACCAATACAGTCAGAACAAGCAGTGAACTGACGCAGTGACGGTCAAACACGTACGGTTGCGATGCATTCCTTGAATGTCGAGCATGACCAATGTGTCTGCAGGGACGGAGAGCGTACGCTTCTTGTCGCTTCCCGGCACCGCACTACCGATGATGAACGTCGTTGGCTCGGCCGTCTTCTTGGGCACTGCCAGAACCGCCGGATAGAGGCGAAGTCCTTCGTACAGCACGCTGAATAAACGTTAGATAGCGGTTCCCATTCGCGATATATCCACGCATCGCTACTTACGCGACTGCGCGAGTGAAGATGCCGTACTGATCGTATCCCTACAATGTGATGAGAAACATGCATTGCAACGCATGCAGACGCTGTACGCACGGGGAAAGATGCGCGACCTTCCAACAGTCCCGCGACGTGATCATGCAGTTTCGCTTGCTCATCTTGATGCAGGGCCAGGAGAGTCAAGGTTATCGCCAATGAATGTCGCGAAGTCTGGTCGTTGAAATTGGCACGGTACGAGATGGCGCGGAGTTGGTAAGACTCACTTCATGTCCTGCATGGAAGTTTGAGGTAACGTTCACTCTGATTTCTTGAGATTTACGCACCGGCAAGAAGGAACATGAAGACGTTGCCTGCCCGTCCTTTAGCGGAACTCAACCTGTGTACCGCTCTGCGACGCACCAAGTAGCTCCTCCTCGCTCAAGGCCCCGGTCTCGTCCTCAGCATTGCTCGCGGTCACCAATCCACTCAGGAGATCATACTTTTCGTCGCCAGATTGACTGCTCGCCGAGACCCGCTGCCGGTGCACCATATCCTTCATGTATTTCTATCGGATGTGTCGGTAAGCGGGATTCAGAAAGAGTTGGGCGCGTCGGCGATCACGAACCGTGAAGTCTTCGAAGGCATCTCGGATCCGCGGAATTGTGTACGCCTGGATCGACGCAGGAACTAGAACTTTGTAAACCATGCGTTCGGAGACGATGTGTAAAGCATCGCCGAAGGTGAACCGATAGCCTACGCATAGGGTAGGATCAGTAGATGAAGGAATGTACACAGACTGCGACACACCGGGAGGCGCAACGTGCTTCTCATCCCAGGATATGCGCTTTCCAAAGGCTGCAGAGTCGCGATCAAATGATCAGTCGCTTTCAAAAGGTAGAGCGCACGCACACGCAATAGACAGAACGAGAAGCGTCACCTGCAGTAGGATATGGGTCAACAACGTTCCACTCGGACGCACGTCGCACATACATTGAGAGTGAAGGCTTTCGCGTCTGAGATGTGAACCTCGCCTGAGCCCCAGGACTCGAACACCTCATCGACGACACGAATACTCTCATCCCACACGAGCCGGTTGTTCCTCTCGCTGAACGCCGGGGCGGCGATCCGTCGATGACGTTTCCAGAGATCCCCGCTGGATGCGACGATGTTGGACCCGAATACGAGTAGCAGTTCGTACAGCTCGACGGGTTTAGGAAACCGTGCATTGGAGCTTGCAATAAGCTGTTCCACGCGCAGTAGTCAGGTTTTATTCTAAGAAGAAGAAGAAGAAGAAAGGCCAGTGTGACACACTTTGATCACTTCCGCGTCACATATGGTTACAGCAGCTGCCACTTTCGGTGACATCGTGACCTGAAACAGTTCAGGTACATCAGCGCGCAAAAGAGGGTGAGCAAGCTAGCTCATGGACCGACCTCTACTTCTGCGTCCCAGCCAAGTTTTTGGTATCCTTCAGGGCAGTGTCAGGCCCAAGCGACGCTGAAAGGGGCTGCGTACGCTTGTGATATGCCGGTCGAACGCGCACTCCTTTTCCGTAGATCACAAACGGGACGTGCGGTAGCAAATTTCCCAAGATCGTAACTGACCCGAACACGTAGGACCCCAAAAGCCATTCACTGCGCGGGTTAGCAATCAGATTTGGTAGCCAATGTCACGAGCAGACGACGTACGAGTACGTGTTCCTAGCACGTCGAAACGCCAGCAGCTGGCTTGCTATGTATCCGAATACGGGCACGGAAACGGCGGCCAGTAGTTGGAGGGTCGACGGCATGAGGTGATGGTAAGAGGTCAAGCACCGGGTGCAGAAGACATTGACGTCCACTGGTCGCTGGCGGATGTGCTACCGCGGGCTTCTCGGACATGCGTTTAACCTGTCCCTGCTCGAAATGGCGCGCAATCAGAGGCCTGTGCAATATATATAGGCCGGCGGGCAACTCGAATTTGAAACGCCTCGACGTCTGAGCGGTCACGG